>VZUA01019261.1:13354-29651 GCA_013401035.1 Horornis vulcanius | reverse complement strand
TAAATCAGGGGTTAAGCTCATGTTTATTTGAGGCTTCAGAAGAATATCTTTCTTTGCCAGTGGAGAATCTGCATCATCTATGAATGACAAAAAAAGAAATCTGACTCATGGCAAATACTTGAAATAAGTCAGTGGGAACATTTGAGAAGTAGGAATGTATGCCCTACCATGGAAGAGCACATGTGCCATGGGCCAAAAATGGCTAGAGCATAATTTCACCAAAACTGCATCAAGGGTAGCTTTGATTCCTTGAGGTGAGACAAGCAGTTCTCAAGTGAGACACACACAGTGCATGAAACCAACATATTCAAGTGCACAACTGAGAAAAAAAGATCCCCATAGTCCGAGGAAAGACATTCAGAATGAAAGCAGATTAGGTTAAGAGGAATGGTCAACTCTGAATGTTGGGAAGATAGGTCTGGTAAGAAACTCACTATTGTGGGTTTTCCATTATGAATTTATGACATGGTGGTTGAAAGCGAAAGTATCTTTCAAATGAGAATAGTTATCCTTGTGTTCTTTGTGGTTTATGCAGGGAAGCTGCAGTTTGGATTCTATTTTAAGTAGTAATTATTTATTATGATGACTGTTAGCATGTTTTTTTCTGTCCTTAGAGATCCAAAAAAGCTCTTACAGACTGTATATTAGATCACTGTTAACTTAGTTGATATGAATGTTTTAAGCACAGGAAATATTGAACATCTGCACACCAATTTCAAAAACTAGGTTTAAGTCCAATATGAAAATCTTACTGTGTTCTTAGCTAGACAGCATAGTTATAAAGATAATTCCTCTTGGATCCTAGCTCCTGGGAGACTGTTTTAATTAGGATCATGTAGTGTGATGTTTTGCCTTCTGAAGGGACACAAACACCGAAACCTGAAGTCCTAAAACCACTGTTTCAAATTCTATATTCTGTTTTTTTGGTATCACACACAGAGTAAGCCTAAGAAAATAAATACCCCTAATGCATGTAGACAACTTCCCTTCTAATATGGCCAACCTGAACTGCAGTCTTGATGTCAGTATCAAATCAGAGGGAGAATCTGGAAGCCCTCGCACTCTTCAAAAACTGCCAGTTGTTTGTGATCAACAAAGCTAAGTTCATATTTCTCCAGAAAATTTTCAAGATCCTATTTTGGGCTTGAAGCAAGTTTACTAACTTCCTCAGTGATCTATATTTCTGTTTTCAGCATTTTTTTCTTTGCTGGTGCTTTTGAGCTTTAACTCCTCAGATAACGTAAGCTAAGATCTGCAAAGGACTCACTGTGTGAGAATCTGACACTGTTGTGTGGGAAGATGACTTTGTGGTGTTATTGGGATCACACTGTGTTTACCTTTGCTCAGGAAAGCCGTATGGTGCAGATGACTTCCTCCCTGTGCTCATGTATGTGTTGGCCCGCAGCAACTTGACTGAAGTCCTTCTGAATGTGGAGTATATGATGGAGCTCATGGACCCTGCTCTGCAGCTAGGAGAAGGTAAGAGTACAGTGTTTGCTCATGGGATATGCACTTTGGAAAACATCATTTGTCTCACTTCAGTGTTTGTGAAAGTGGGGCAGTAGCGCTCTGGCTAGATTTTGTGGATAATGCTTTGGCCAATCTTTTCCAATCTGAAGCTCTAAAATTTTTGCCAAACATTTTAACTCCTTTTAGCAGTTCAGTGCCTCGAGACACAAGCTAGAAAGGCAGGGACTCATCATAAATGATAACTGAGGTGATAGATTAGCAACCTAAACAGATACATCTTGTGTTCCTTGGCCCAAAGGCTGAAAAGCTGAAAGGTTTTTGCTAAAATTAAACAGCTGCTGCAAACAATTTTGCAGATACTTTTATTTATTCCAGTGAGAAAAGAGCACATTTCCTAAACTGCATTGTATGCCTGAGGGCTACATTCTCATAGTCACTCTACTCCTAAATTTGAGTTACCCTCTGACAGTGTTCTCTTTCTGAGCATCATAGCGAGACAGAGAAAATGAAGTTATGTTGGTTAGAGAGGAATATTGTGTTTAGAAGTGAGTAAAGACCTTTGTTATTAGAGAGATAAATACCCCAGGGAACTGTGGGCCTCTAGTTTCTTAAATATAGCTTGGAAAGCACATGCTTCCCAAGTGACAATAACACACTCTGAATTAGGAACACAGATCGTTTATCACCAAGTAGACACTAAACCAATAAAATGGGGTTTATTTTAGACTTTGCTTTGGTAAGTACTGAGAAAGGAATCCTGGATGAACAACAGAAGACTGATTTTATTTATATTAAATGAGGATATGAGTCTGAAACTAAGCATGTCATCCCAGCACAGTGCAGAGTGCGACAAAAATAAGTACTAATAGGATGATTAGTAGCAATACAGTACATTAGTAAGGTGTTTCTGCACAGGCTAGTTTTTCTGATTAAAAGAATTCTTAGCACAAAAAAATGTTAGCTGAAGCACAGCATTTTGTGGACATAACCAAGCTAGTTTTGGTGACTACTCTGCACACAGGTCCTTCATTCCAAAGGGACACACAACCAGGCTGGCTACTGAAGTCATCTGGGCTGGGGAGCTCAGGATATCGAAAGCAAAGCTGGCTGAAAGCTCTCTTAGCTCAAAGGTGCAAAGTCTCTGTTAAATGTGCACTCCAGTCAAAAGGGAAAATTTTGTAAGGGAGTTCCAGATCAAACTGACTGAATAATCATATCAGAAGGGATACTGGGAGTAACTGCAGATATGAGAAATGGGGGAAAAAAGAGAACATCCCAGTGGAGACAGCACTGAGGTTGCGAAGTGTAGAACTGGCAAAATCTTACCTGTAGTTAGGCCTTTCAAAGTTGAATAGCAAAAGGTGTTCAGGTACAGAAATTAAAAGGAAAGAAGTAAAGCAGAAGTGAAAAAACTGTGCGATTGCATAGGTCAATATAAAAAATCAATTCAATTTTGCCTCCAAATGAAAAATATACTTCGAATTCATTTAATAGCAATGATGATGCTGATTGCTGGGGCAAAGGCAAGGACAGATTATAGGGAACAACTGGATGGAAACAAAGAAATTGGAAGTGGGCAAAAACTTAATTCTTAAAAAAGTTGTGATGAATTCCTGTTGTGGGGCTCAGAGCTCTTCCTCCCTCGATTCTGAGGGAAGGGATACACCCCACCCCTGGTCCCATCACAGCTACCTCTGACTCAGCCAGAAGAGGAGAAATATTGAATGACAGACAGAGGAGCGTAGTAACAGTATTTAAGAGGAGAAAAGTGGCACTTTCAGGCTTCTTAGTGTCTTCTCAGCTTCTCTTTGTGGGAGACAGTAAAGAATAATGAGTGTTTTGGGCAGAAACTTCCGAAACTGTAGGACACTCCTCATTGACCCACCAGAGTACAGGAAGTCAAATGGCAGTGTCTTGGTCTCTCTTACACCAAATTTTGATGGTGCTCTAAAAATACTGCTCTTAAATCAAGAGCTATCTTTGCCTCCCTGAAGCAGCCAGCCACGCTGACCCTGGGCTCAGCAGGGCCTGAGGAGCCACCGGGAACGGCGGGGCTGCCGGAGGCATGGGTGATGTGCGAGTGCCATCTGGAGGCACTGCAATTGGTGTCAAACTCCTGAACAGTCGCTAGCTGTCCCCGTTTGCCGAGCAGGGCATGTCCCCGCCGCTCTGCAGCTCCGCGGGCCGACCCTGCCCGAGCCCAGGCCCGAGCCTCCCGCTTCCAGCTGAGGGCGGAGCTGGGAAACCAGCGCTTCACCAGCCCCGGCTGCGGCCAGAGCAGCGTCCCTGTCCTTGTCAGGGCTTAGCTCTGTGGCTCTAGCCGGTTTCTAGCATGGCCCAGCTGCCACCCTGTGGCTGCAGTTGGTTTTTTATTTCCTGCTGCAAGCAGCGCCGCAGCAACAGCGGGGTTCTGAGAGAAAAGGGCTTTTGGCACTTTGCCCTGTTTCTCTTCGTTACCAAGATTTCTCCCGCAGCCCTGAACAGTCCAGGAATTACAGGTGAACGCCTGGGACGGCTGTGTGGTCAATAGAGAATGGAGGGAAGAGAGCATGACTTGTTCCTGCAGGTCTGAGACATACCTCAACAGTGTTGTGCCCACGGGAGCCCTGAAATCCAAACATTTGAGCAGTGTAGCTGAAGCAGGGGCGCTAGTTCCAGGCCTTGTGCTTCTCCTGCAATAATCTACTATTATTTTTATTTCCCTGCATTGCAGGGACTGCTCAGGAGCCTAAGTTACAGACCTCTTGCATGGGCCCTGTCAAACAAAACAAAAAGATGCCCACGGCCCCAAGAATAAGCATCTGTGGATTGGGCTTGTTTGTGAAAGCAGTTTTTGTAGCTCTTTCAGCCTGTGTTCTCTCCCAGGACATCTACAGCCTCAGCAGCCTGGGCAGCAACACTGATGTGGAGCAGGAGGGGCTGGAGGACATTAGGTGTCCTTCACTTAGTTATCCCCAGTGACCCCTGCACCCCCTCCAGCAAGGCGCAGGCAGCGCAAGGGTCAGACAGCTGCCCGTGTGGGCATCGGCAGGCAGGGTGGGACCCATGGAGGTGTAATGTTCATGCAAGACTTTCACCTTTTGCAGGTTCCTATTATTTAACCACCACCTACGGGGTCCTGGAGCATATCAAGAACTATGACAAAATCACTGTGACACGGCAGCTGAGTGTGGAGGTTCAGGACTCCATCCACCGCTGGGAGCGACGGAGAACGCTGAACAAGGCCCGGGCTTCCCGCTCATCAGTGCAGGTAGCATTATATCCTAGGAAAAAAGCCTACAGACTTTCTCCATACCTGGAAATCTTTAATGTGGTAGTTATTTTTAAATGAAATTAATTGAAATTGCTACTAAAAAAAGAGTGCATCTGGGGCAAGATTTCCAAATCTTAAAAAACCACACCACATTTAAATACATACTACTTATGAAATAAATTTTGAAATTTTGAAGTACCCTTATAATATTGTAATTTTAAATATGACTGCAAAGTGATTTTTTTTTTTGTTCATTCTCAAAGGAGATGTTCTAGGCGCCTTTGCATGTGGGAGCTATGGTGGGGACTCAGAAGTCCCTCTTAGTCACCACTCTTAATACCTGGGGAAATCGTGGGCTAAACTGAGATGTGAGCAGACTATGCAGGGCTGCTTCTAGACGGTATAAAGCTGTAGGAGGGTCTGAGACATCCCAAGAGCCAGTCAGTCAAGCATCTTCCAGAGCCTGTCCAGCAGCAGGAAAGACCCTTGAAGGTCTGGTTAGTTTTGAAGCCCATGGTGTTCATGGCCTGGCAAAGATCTCCCCTTGCCCAGTGGGGGAGAGTCCCAGGGCAGATGGGTGTTCTGAGCCTCCAGCTGTGGTGAGGCTGGTCCAGGCAGGCAGGATATCCTGCCAGCCCCATGTGCTGTGATCAAATTGTCACCCACAGGGAGGCAGCAAAGGCCATGCCTCACATCCTGTAAGCTTTCACAGTGTAGAACTGAAAATTGTGCATGCAGAGGGGAAAGCCAGGGGAAAGTCTCCTGTGGGGGAGTGTAGTCCATGTGAAAGCATGCAGTTGAACAGGTTTCCATATTGCAGTCAAACCAGTCCCTGATGATCTCAGAAACTGTGAATGGTGGATGAGAAACAGCAAATATCCATCCAGCCCTGAGTGCTGCTCTGGCAGTAGCACATAGAAGTACCTAGCCTGAAGCATAAAAGCTGAACAAGCAAATGACACATTTTCCCAGAAGATTCCCTTCACCTCCAGCAGCTGAAGGGCCTTTGAATGAGGGGTAGTATCAGAGACATGAAAGCTCATTCTGGCAAGCTAAACAGCTTGGTGATATGTTCAGCAGACCTCTGACCATCCTTCTGCCTGCCTTAATCAACTGCAGTGATACTCTTTAAATGTAGTTTGCAAGTCCATACTCCACACATTTAGAAATTCCCCTTCTGCCAGTGAACCTTGTTATTTTGTGAACAAAATGGTTGGGATTTATTTTGAAGTTCACAGATGCAAATTAAACACACAGGTTCCAGCTCTCTAGATTCTGTTCATTATGTGTTTGGCAAGATGAAAGTTGTCACAACAGTTGTTGCTGCCTGAAACAGCAGATCAGCCTTCCCAGCATAACTTCTGCTACTTCCTTACTGATGGAAGGGAGTTCAGAGGACACACTCTCAAGGTGCTGTTTGGGTGATAGTGAAGTTGCAAGGTCACCACACTGCTAGCCCTATCTCATTTCTGGGAAACGGGGTTTTCAGGCCAGATCTCTGACATTTGTGGTCTGTTATTCTGTCTGTCATATCTTTGCAAACACTTTCTTCAGGAACTGTAAAAAGATGGGAGAATGAACCATTGCAAATCGTTCTCTAAGGATATTCACTAAAATCAGAACAAAGCGCTTTACCTTCAGTGTCTTTATGGTGGAAATTATTTGGAAAAATGCTTATTTAAGTATTTGCTGATTCAGAGCCTGTCAGAGGGAAGAAAGGACAGAATAACTAGGACATTGGAGAATGACTGGGGGATATGTGGGAGCTCTAGGCAGCTAGAACTTTGAGACTGAATTCTTCCTCCTAGGTTACTGTGTTAACTGCAAGGTCTCTCCTCGTGTTTCTCTTCAGGATTTCATCTGTATCTCCTTTCTGGAAATCAGTGGTCAATCAAGGACACTTGCTTCCCGTCGTGACACCACAGCTGAGCAGCTGAGCCAGCAGTGTGCTGAGAAGTTTGAAGTGTCCCATCCCAAGGACTATGGACTCTTTGTTCATGTTGATGACCAGTGGCTGCAACTGGACAAAGGTGCCCTTCCTCACCATATCAAAGCCTTCCTGCTGAAGAGCGAAACCAAGAAAGATTTCCATTTTATTTATAAACCAATAGACCTTAAAACCCCACCAGTTCCAATTGTCAAAGAGTCAGACTTCTCCTAAGGGCCATGCTGCGTTTCTTCTGTTTTTGCTGTCATCCTGGAAGAGCTGGATAATTTACCTTGTGAGATTCTCTGGTATCTGAAGACCTTGGAAGTTCTCTGGCATGTGGCCTTCAACAAAGGGCAGATGGGCTTGTAGATGGTGTCTGAACACATGGCATTTCTGGGTAGAGGTCATTTGCAGAAGTAAAAGGAGCATTCAGGAGAACATTCATCCTCTGGAAAACTTGAAGTAGCAACCAGCCAACACTGCAGAATGCAAATGAACAGTAGAGAAAATTCAGAGATCTTTCAAAAAGGTGGACATCTACTTTATTATAAATGATGGCAGGTGTGAATCACATTTGTGCACAAGGCCTTTGAAAGGCCTGCACACATCTCAATCTGCTTGGAGGTAAGACTGTGTTTGTGCCTTACAGTATCTGTTCACCCAGTTTGAATAGACTGGGTCTTTTCTGATGTATTCAGTGGCATAGGGTTGCCACCTGGAGCAGAAATCCATCTCTGTCTTGCTGTCAACATGTCTTTGCCTTTGAAATCCACATAATTACAAACAGGGCAAGATGACCCTGTACTTTCACTAAGAATACGTTTTTTGCCTTCAATCTATTTGTCATTCAAATCAGGTAGCATAGGCATTTTCATCAGTGTATTTTTCCTAAAGATTGAAAGTCTTCACCATTGGTTTTACATGTACAGCAGTTTTATTCATGTTGGTTGTTTGATAGTGTCTGGTTAATTGTATATTTATTTCAATGTGTGATATGGTGCAATTATTTTAAAATAAGCCTTTGTAAAGAACTTAATAATTTGCCAAGTGTATCAAACCAGATTAAAATTTGAAAATCAAAGGGAATTAGAATTAAATACCAATCCCTTTTTACATGGCTGTCATTTCCACAAGTGTTATCCTAGCTGTAAGTCCCACCAGGTTATTACATTAATAAATTCAGGCTGTTGCAGACAGAACTTTCTAATTCTCCTTTCTATGTGTGCTTTTCGTCATTCAGTCATTACAGACTTAAATTTCCCTGAACAAACAAATTCCCACAGAATATATTGAATCAATAAAAAAATGCATTTCATTAAATTTGAAAACAATTTTTCAGGATTGGATAATGGAAGCAGGAACCTTAATTTCAAGAAAGGTCTGTGTCTTCTGGGTGCCTTCATATAGGCAAGATTCCCACTGCAAACACAAAATACTGGGTTGTCTGCATGCAGGAAGCCAGTAACCTCCACTGTAGCTTCACCAACTTGGAATCAGGCCTAGCAAAGCTCTGATTACAAAAAGGTGTTTTACTCTGGGTTTTGCTCAAACTTGCTGTTGTTTCCTCCCAATAACATTCAAAAGAGATGTAGGGCACCTTGGCCAAGTTGCCCAAGGTCTCTGACTAATTCCTGAAGCTCCAGGGATAAAAGGGTGGTATTACATGTAGTTGGTCCCTCTCTTAGTCTCTGTGGCTTGAAATAAATGTCCATGTCTGTGTGCCCCAGCTGTAGCCAAAGCTGCATACAGATAGCAAACCAATGCTATGCATCTGCCAGCATGGGCTGTGTGCACATCTTGTTGGGAAAGGACAACAACAAAGAATGAGGAACAGTGAATAACAGCAGTCTTGGTTTTGAGGATATCATGAGCAAAGCTTGCAGTGCGTGACAGAACAGCTGACTCCAAATTCATGGTTATTTCTGCTATGTGCAGCTGTTGGCACCTCTGCCTTGCCTCTGGGCAGCACATCTGCAGGATGCCAGAGCTGAAGCCCTCCTTCGTGCTGCCACCACCCTCCTGCAGGGCTGTGTGCTCCTGCTGGGAGCCTGGGCTGCTCTCGGTGTGATACTTGGGATACCGGGGCTAAACCTGAGACACAAGTTTCCAGTACTGATCTGGGAGGTGATGCTGCTCTCAGGGCCCTGAGGGCACTCACAGGTGTGGCTCTCTCCAGCACCTCCCCAGTGCCTCCCCCGTACCTCCCCACCCTGCCCGTGGTCCAGGACTCCACTTCAGCCCCCCAGGGCTGTCAGCCCCTGCCCCAGTGATGCTGCAGCACGAGTAGTCTCCAGCTCCCCTGCCCTCAGCCTGTCCCCCAGCCAGTTCCCATTCCCAGGGAGGTGCTGGATGTCCAGGACTGGGGCTTCCCCTGATGCTCCCCTGATCCTTGACCTGATCAAATTATCACTATACTATAACATTCACAGTCAATGAGACTAAAAGCAATCTGATAGGTAAGAGGTTAAAGTAGAAACATGGAAGGAAAGAAGCTAGAACTGATCTGCTGGATATTTGTGCAGAGCAACTGGACTTTGCACCAGCCAGGGTCAAGCAAGCGATTAAAGAAGTGAAGCACTCCAGCACCTCACAGTGTCCTGGGATATCTGAGTCACCAGCTGGACCTTGGGGCTAGGGAGAAGTATGGGATATAGACCTGGTCAGTGGAGCCTGTGGAAAGAGTGCTAAATCACTGCAATCTGAATGGGCTCAGTCCTAAATATACTAATGTCTAGACCCAAAACCAGACCTGCAGATTCCAGCTTTTGAAATGCAAGGAGTGTCTTGAACCTTCGAATTTATGTGGGCTTTTCTCAAATTGCACATGCAACGTTTTCCTCTGGCATAACAATAGCAAAACTCGGATTTGATTTGCAAGAGCTGCCGTGGCTCTCACAAACCCAGAGATTATTTACAGTAATGCGAATTACTGTGCCTGGCTGTGAGCTGCTAGAAGGAAATCCCTGTGCTAAGGCTCAGTGCAGAGCAGAGTGTGCTCAGAGGCTGTAGGGCAACTGGCTTGTTTGGTCCCATCATAAAAACAAGCAGCAACATTTCATTAAACATAAATCTCTGAAGTATGAGGGTGACATGGCCACAGCTGTCCCTTGTCATAGGCTGGGAAATGACCTGTATGATGGTATTTTGAATGACCCAGGACAGAGAAGGATGCTGCCTCTCCAAGCTCACAGCTCAAAGGTGGCACTCAGGTTCTGCCTGCACCAGGGTCGCACAGAAACAGCCTGCCTGGAGCAAACATGCTGTTGTTTTGGTGACCCTGGCAAATTGCTGATTTTCCAAAACAGAGATTGCTGGAGCAGTTCAGCATATCCCTTCCTCTGGATCCTGCACTGCTCTGGGCAGATATCTGGCATTTCAGATGTGTGAGAAAAAGAAGTCAAATGTGGGAATGAAATGGGCGATTTTAAATGCTCCATTTTGGGGGATTTTGTCCATTGGTTTTTCCATGGGCCTTCCTCATACTGCAGCCCAGGCAAAGAGGAAGCAGCCCAGCCTGGTGATCTGTGGCCTCCCCTGGTTAGTCAAGATGGTCACACTGTGACTCACGTGCTGGCCCTCATGTGAGCTCTCAGCAGACAGGAGTGTTCCAGGAGGTCTTGACCAAGTAGGGTTGTGAAATCCAGCCAAGGCCTCTTCAAACACTCATTTGCAGAGAAATGTTGTGCAATGATCACTCATTTACTCACAAGGAAATGATCCCAGTGTGAAAGAGAGGAACAGGGAGACCTGCTGAACCCAGCAACTTCTGCAGAGAAACAACCAGCCTGTGTCCACTGCATGCACAGAGCTGATTTAATGCCAGTTTGCACCCAGGGACACAATCTGTCAATAATTCACTGAAAGAATTATACTGGCAGGTCAAGTTTATCCTAAAATAAAAGCCATTGAGATCAAAGGGAGTTTCCATGCTGAATTCAAGAACTTTTGAGCCTCCTCATGCTCCAGTCCAGTACCAACTGCACTTTGAAACCTGGAATGAGACTCGCTTTTTACTATGGGCTTGTAGAGTGATTGAGGCTGGCAGGGACCTCTGGGGACCACCAGGCCAATCCCTGTTCAAATGGGGCTGCATCCCAAGGTTGTTCAGAGCCTCATCCTTCCAGTGCTGCAGTCTCCAGGGTCATGCAGCCTTCCTGGAGCCCTAGCCCAGCATTTTAACACCATGCAGTCTAAAAAATGTTTTCCTGCTATCCAGCTGCTGTGCAGGCCTTGCCTGTCCCACCTGCATCCCTCCTCGGATAGGTGCTGCTAGTGTGGAATGCTGGCCAGCTCTGCCTGTGGTGCAAGGCTTACAGAATTGTAGGACTTCTGTTGTCTTCCACATCTTTTGGGGTATTGTGCCCCTAGGAAGGAAACAACTTCTGATTCAGAATTGCCCAAGCTTTTGCCACAAAATGCTGCTTTAAGTCAGCACTTTAGCTTAAGCTTCCTTTTCCTCTGCTGCCTCTCTACCCCTGTTCTTGCAGGCAGAGGGTGAGCACAAGAATGAGAGGCCTTCAGTCTCCTGCCCTGAGATGGCCATGGGTGCTCACATTTACCTTAAACTGTCCCGATGAGACAAGGTGCAACTTGGTTTGAATAGAGCTAAAACAATACTGCTTACTGGAATATCTTAAAAAGTGTATTATCTCCAACTCAGGTGAACTGCTTTCTGCTTCATTGCTGGTAAGGAAGGGAGGGTGGTTACCAGTGCTCTGAACAAAGCTGCGTCCATCTAAGTTTGCACTATACAGAAGTAGCAGGCACACAGTGTACCATGGAGGCTGATCATGGACCTGACCTCCAGGTCCTCTCCAAGGAAAGGTGCTGAACTCCTGTGCAGCAGGATATTGGGTGAAACACACAGTGGGTTTGGCACACGGGTCAGAAAAGGGCCTTGGACTCCATTCCTAGCAAAAAGGAGGAGGACAGGAAACTTTGGCTGCAGTGAATGACACTCTTCCTTGGGGCTTTGGATATACACAACTCTTCTGCTGTTTTTGTAAATAACACAGCCTCAACTTTGCCCTGTTTTGCCTGATGGTGACAATTTGCTAGAAACCTGACAGTTTTCCATATTTTGCATTTCAGCATCCCAACATTCTAGGAATGATAAGCTGAGCAACTGCATGCCTGCAGGAAGAGTGAGGGTGTCTGTACTTGCCCAATTCACCACAGGATACTCTGGTGTAAGACTGAGCTTGCACAATCCTAAAATTATTCTCATTGGATTCTATTATTATCGCAAAATAAACAGCCTGCCATGCAGGTACTAAGTCTGTGTGATGCTACTTGGAGGCCTTAAAACAAATGTACTGATCAGTGCAGGTGAAGGTTGCTGGTTTTTTTCTTTGGTGGGGCTGTTGCCTGAGTGACTGGAAAGGAAATAGGTCTCTGGATATGAACTGAAAACTCAGAGCATGGATGAGAACCTGCTCCATCTCAGACAAGATTGTGGGTGCACTTCAGTGTCTGTCCTTCAGTTTGCCACATACCTGAGGGAAGGGGTAACGATGCCATTTAGGATGGTGAAGCTATGGAAATCACTTGCAAGAGGAAAACAGAACAAATGGTTTTTTGTTCTCTCCCACTCTCATGTTTTAGCTTTGCATCCTCAGAGCTACAAGGGTCTGCAGGAGGGTCAGGGCACATGATGATAACAAGTGCCACCTGGGTGTCAGTGATATGTGAAAATAAAAACATGCTAGCAGCTGATTTCTCATCTGATAGTTACTTTTTGAGGTCTACTTACTCTGGCTGGAGAGTCTGGGTCATAACATGACACCATCTATGAGGAACATAGAGGCCTCTTTTTTAACCTCTGCATTCTAGACATGAAAATCCAAAAGAGCAAAAGCCTCCTCTGCATACTTCAGCAGAAAAATGGGCATATATAAAGGGTGAAAAAAATGTTAAACCTATGAATTGATGATGATAAGTGCTTGAGAAGCAGCCTGGATTTCTAAGGTAGAGAACAACTCTAAAAGCAGAGATGAGTAAAACAGCAGACTGAATGTATACATTCAAACAGGGCTTTGAAAGAGTAGTTTCTCCTGTTCTTTCCAAGTGTTTGGGAACTGTTAGTGTGCTCTTTCATGATAGCAGCCAGAATGACTAAGAGCTGTCTGTGGGGCCAGCCCTTCCTCCTGCCATCAGGCAACACATTCAAGCAGTCACGAATTTCATACTCTTATTTTTAGATTTTTGCTAAAAAAACCCAGCTTTACAGCTGAGAAGAAACAAGAAGCAACTCAAAAGTAGCACATATCTGAACTTCTAACAACCCCCAAGGTGCAAACTTTCATCTATTAATTCAGTAAAGCCTAATTCCATAGGGTTTTACCTTTTCCATTTATCCTTACACTACCTGTGCTCTGGGATCGATCTTCTTGCAGCAGACAGTGTTCATGAAGCTGTTCATGTTCCTCCTGGCTTTACCTAGCTCTTTATATAAAAGTAGCAGTTAAATCTCTACAACCCCTTTCCTCCATGCAGAGCTACCCAGAACTCTCTCCATCCTGGTGATGCTGGTTCAGTTTTTGTCAGACTTCATTCTTTTTGTGGGAAGATGAGGTAATTTCACCTATTTTAACATACTGTTAGAAAATAACACTGAAATATTTCTGTATCCTGTCTTCACATGTAAAAAGATGAGGACAGCCTGAAACTTTTGTGGAGCACCTCACAGCGTCTAATTTTGCCATGCTTGTCCTTTACTGAGTCACCTCTAAGGAGTGGCACCTTCAAGTATTATCTGGGGCTTTACATTCTTTGTTGTTGCTTTTAGGCTGGAGTTTTGGGGTTTGTTTTGGGTATTGTTGGTTTGCTTGTGCGGGTTTTTTTGAGATGACCTGCCTTATCTATGTCCTTACAGGGACAGATTAACTTTGTAATCCATATCTTAGAATTAATTAGCTCTCCTTCATTTTCAAGACACAACATGTCCAACACTGTATTGCTCTGTGGGTGGATGAAACTGTCAACTTTATTTTTATTCACAAGCAATTCCAGTACTCTGTGACTTCCCACAGGTTTGTGAGTATACACAATTAATTAGAGCATACTGGTTCTAAATTTACAGCATTAGATATTTGTTTTTCTTTGGGAAACAGTGATTTCTACTCACAAAGATTTTTACTGTTCAACATTTAACTGTGCTGTCCACATCAATAGCTCCCAAATGCAATTCATTTCTTTAAACTGTTAAGGAGTTAAAACTTAAAGAACAAACTTTGGTTTCTTTACTCTTCAACCAATCTGCAAATTAGTCACTGTAATGGAATTAATTAACTTTTTTTTTTTAAAGTTAAGACTTAGCAAGAGTATTAAAAAATCCAAAATTAATGACTCAATGTTTAGATTTAGGATGGGTTTAGCAATCACATAGGTGGCTTGTAGTGTTCATCCAGAGATTCCTAAGAGCATTGTGCTTTGAAAAAAATTATCCATCTTGAAAGCTCCAGGTGGTCTGCCAAAATGCCTCTCTCAAAGCAGCAGGCTGTCAGCAGGTGGGGATGCAGGGGAGAGCACTGGCAAGTGCTGCACTGCTCATGGTCCGATGCCTCAGCTCCCAGCACAGTTCCAGTACAGTGGCTGACTCTCTCCAGGTTGCATGCATATAAAGTCTGGATTATGACAGCTATGAAAAGTTATCACTTGTAGTAAGGGTTACATTCAGGACTGTTGTTTCCATCAATACCCAAGGCACACTTGATTCATGGCCAGGCATATTCTGCAACAAAGAACAGTAATGATGAATAACTTTTCAGGTACTCTGCTCTCAAACTATTTCCCAAACTGACTGCAGTGGGCTGCCACCAGGAGTGGGGGCAGGAGTTTTTCACAATCTGAGTTGCATGTGCACATTGTCTGAACTACCAGTCCATGCTCATGTGCCCTACCCTTCTGCTTTCTTCTCTCCCTTTTACTTCTCTTGCATGACTCACAAGCTGGGATCCCAATCTCTACCACAAACTCTTAAGATAGAATTCCAACACCATGCTGCCCTTGGCTCTACTGCACCACCACAGGGGTCAGCCTGGATCATTACTTCCCTGCTTTCCTACCCCACACATGAAGGACATAGCACCATATTCCCTTTCATCACCAGAACTCAGCAGTGCTGTGGTGCTTTGGACCAGCAGCTGAGGGGGTAGCACAGAAAACACAGCAGTTCCCAACCTGGCTTGAGTGTAAGCTCATAGAGGAGTTACAGGGCAACGCCCTTGCACCAGTCACGCTGTTTTGTTTGATGTTGCATGGTGCAGTGGGATCCTCTGACTGGCTGTCATTTCCCCTGAGGCTCAGTATGGAAATTAAAGGGTTATGGGGACATGGATCCTTATGTATGGGAGGGAACTAATAATAATGTTTGTAAAAATAAACATTTCTAACTTTAGAGTGATTTACTGACAAAATGATAACAAGCAGAACAAGTGACAAGCTTTTAGGATTAAGCTTTATCTGCCTATTAGCTTTTGTTCTTTTAGCCACAGTTAAAAAACTACAGGGTGTATCTGGGAAACTCATTACCTGTCAATGGGGTATCCTCCTTCACAAAGGTTGACCAAGGCATACAGCTGTCTCAGTGCATACTCATACTGAAATAAAGAAACATTGTTCATCATTTCAGTGATGAAAAGCAGGTATTGTTTATCCAGACTAAATGGTGGAAATAATTTAGAGATGCTATAATATCCCAGGTGATCAGCTGATGACCTAGTACTGGGCTAAGTGGATCTTTGTTCTGCACACTTTTCTCTTTGAACTTCAGGCAATCCAGCAATTCAACTTCTTCGAACTTAGGCAAATTCAGCTGTGCTGCACATTTGCCTCACATGCAAGATCATTTAATCCATTACATTCGTAAAATCCCACAGAACAAAACTAAAAAATCCACCAAGAGGCTATCCTGCCTGACATCAGGACTTTCTTATTCTTATTTAAACAGTCTAACAACAGGACTCAGTCCTCAACTGGGATCCCAGGAAGAGCAAACAGTAATAAAGCCCCTAAACTTAAAAGTGGTTCTCAAGAATTCGGCAAGATGATGGAAATAGCAGTGAGGCTACCACAAGGAATTACACATAACATATAATAGAGAAATCTCAATGCACCAAGATTATGAATTCATAGTGGTGGTGCTTGCATTTCTGTTCTGTCAGCAGGGATGTTTCAAGCAGAAATACAACATGACATTTAATATTGGGATTTCTGGGGAGGGAACTGATGGTAGCAACAGCACTAACTAGTAAAAATTACAGATTATTTTTGGGATTGTTTTTAGTAAACTTCTTGCTTACCTCAAGGTAGTAGAAATGGTTTCCTGCTTCTATTACTTACCTTTCCTCCAAATCTAATCTGTATGACTGCCCCAAGGTTAGCTTTTTAATAAAAGCTGATTTTTGAAGATGTGCCTATGACTGTGCTAGTTTTTCTGGCCTGTTTATCAGGTTATATCCAATGAGTGACTTACCACAGGTAAGTGCCAGTTGAAGCAATGAGCTTTGAAGTGGTTCACTGCTGACTGGTAGCAGTCATAATTGCTGATGGTCAGTCTGTCAGACAGAATCTGCTTGGTCTGTTCTGTTGATCCTGTTACTACAGTGACTATCTTCTGCATGGATTCTTGAATGAATTCTTTC
>VZUA01019260.1:0-13255 GCA_013401035.1 Horornis vulcanius | reverse complement strand
AGTCTGGGCTGCACCCTGAGTGTTGGTGTTCACACAGGTTCTTGGTCTCACCCCAAGAGCCAGGAAATGTTCAAGGTTTGTAGGGAGGTGCCTCAGGGTACTCATGTCTCCATGCAGCCTGGAAAAGGCATTGAGACATCAGCTGCCTTTTGTCTCACGGCAAGGTCAGCGGTGCTGAGCCGTGAAACATCGATCCTGGAGTGGCTTTTGAAGTTTTAGCATCACGTCCTGTCCACACTGAGCACTGGGGACTCAGGAGTCACTGCTGTGCAGGATTTGGACATGGGCCACTTCACACTGCTGCTCCTGAAAGAATGAGAGCTTTTAGCATTCTGACCATTTTTAGCATGGTGAATTAATCACTTGGACTCAGCATCCTTCCCCCTCGCTTCCCTCACCTCCCTCTAATGTGTTTTACTCACTTCTTACGACTTCCTTCATTTCAGACTCTCTTTGTGCCTTTGAAAAGTCTTGTACCATCAGTTAGAGTGAATGGCACCTAAGGCAGAAATCAAATAATCAATTTAATAACCAGAAAAAGAGAGAACCCCCCTTGTGAGAACACGTGTGTCCAACCATGGTATCGGGCACTAGAGGAGCTACCCCTGCTTCATTAATGCACTCAGAAGTTCTTCTGTCTAGACTTAAGATTCCTGAGATTAATGCTTTATCAAACCCCTTTCCCATGATGAGTCCTGTGCATACAGAATTGTTGAGTACACTGCGATCTGTTGAGAAAAAAAAAGTGATTTGCAAGTCCAGGATTGATGGAANCAGCTGCCACAACTATGACAACAAAGCCCACTTTGGAGATAGATTTAAAGGTGATTTTTAAAAGATGGTTTGGGGGCATTTTTCTTGTTTTGCTCTTCCTAACAGAGTCACAGGGCTGGGCTAAGAGAACATTAACATGTCAGTAGGAATTGTTAAACACCACAGCCACTGAGCTGTTCATCAAGGGCATCCTTACCTTTTAGTTTGGGGGCTAATAAATCTTAAATTTCAATTTTCTTCTCTTAGTTTGTGTGTAGCTGAGCACACGTTTAAGTCATGGATGTGTGCAGTTATCTACAATCTTAAATCTCTCTTAGTGTGATTTTTGNACAAGACAAGCATAAACTTAATAAAAATGCCCTCATTTTAGAAACACACTCAAGCTGATGAATATTTGCATAGATCAGCCACAACCCCATACAAATGAAGATTTTGCTTTTTTAAAGAGAACTCATTAATTCAACAGGTCTTGTATGTATAATTTTTTTATTGAAACTGTGCTGAACTATGTTCATTCTTCATTGCAATACAAAGGAAATCTTATGTTATTAATTCCCTTCCTTGGATTGCAACAGGTGAGGGCAAGGGGTCAAAAGAGTGAGCTCAGAGATACATCTTTGCTGATCCATTTTCTCTCCAAAGCTGCTTCTTTATCTTTAGTAATATATCTTTTTTTTTTTTTCCTACTCTAGCTTGACATATGGTCTAAATCCAACTATCAAGTTTTTCAGAAGGTAAGTCTCACATCATTTCTCTCTACCTAAGGCACATATGTGGAATTGATTTTAAATATCTGGGCCCTTATGTTAAGTAACTCAGACTTTATTCTTTGTCATCACAACTTGCAAATAGCAAACAATAATTTGTAATGATGGAAAACCGTGAGTAGAAAAGAAGATCACTTCTGGTGTTATTTAATTTGGATTTGTTTCCCATCACAGTTCCAGTCCATGGTTTGGAATAGGAAATCAGAGATTATACTACACTAGTCTTAAAATTTCATGAGGAATCTCTGAGCATTCTTTCTTCAGTTTAAATCTCTTGGGGGAGAAAGTGCTGTTTCAGTTTCATTTGGATTTTGCTTTGTTGTTTTCATTGGGGTTGGTTGCCTCACATTCCTGAGGGCTTGAGCTTAATAAATCAATGGAACCTCCTTTCCATAATGAATTTGGAAATATTTTCTGTGACGTTATTTTTGCCTGCTCTTCTTCCCATGATGGTGTAAGCAAGAGGAGGGTCTTACTGGAATGAATATTGTGCCATAAAGCAGGAGAAGAGCCATGAAAGAACGGCAGCAATAAAAATAAAGCTGCTAAGAAGGTTAAAGTGTGTTTTAGAAAGATCTATATCTTGCTATTTTCAAGGAAGGGAAGATTCCTCTTTGAAGGCCTCTTGTCAGAATGCTGTAAGTTCAGATTGATCTGAGTTTAAATTCCAGTTTCCCTACCCTCAAGCCCCAGTTCAAGGAGCTGGAGTCCCCAGCTGCTGCACTGGCTCCTTTCATCCCCGTTTGTATTTTGTGAAACAAATGGGGGTCAGGGACTCGAAAGGGCTCAAAAACAGGGGTCAAAACTGTGGCATCTTGGCTGTGTTTGTGCAGCTCCCTTCCAAGATTTCAGAGACAGTCACAAGGGGAGATGTTTGACCCTGCTGGAGATCAAAGGACAGCTTTTGGGGAGCTTGGTTGCTCTCCCTTCTCTGCCTGGCATTAAAGCGAATTTTTACTGCAGTTGATTCTTTACCCCGGAGATTAGTGGTTTAAATATTCTTTCTATTTTAGCATCAAGTAGGGTGATAGAGCAGGAAGTAAAAGAGCATTTGTTTATCAGCCTGCTTTAAAGTGATTTTTGCAGTGGAATAAATGGAAGGTNTGGCTGTTTTCTGATTAATTTTCTTGATGGAGGAGGATCTTTCCCAGCTTTGGAGTTTGTGTTAAATGATAATAAATAATCAGGTTTTGATGATATAATTGTCTATAGTGAGATAACAGAGTACAGTAAATGTCCAGTTTGCTTAGATGTCCACGTTAAGGACTCAGGGTGCATAAATAAGTGGAATAAATTTCCCTTCATGTCCAGGTGATGCTTTCAGAGCAGAAGCTGGAAGAGATCAGTGAGAAAACATAAAATACCCCTCTTCCTGCTGCCTCTATGGCTGCAGTGTGGATAAATGAGACTCTTTGTTCTCTTCCTAAGTTCCTGTTGTCCAATTTTCTCTTGATAAATTACAAATTTTCAAATAATTCCAATATTAATGTTTACCAAAAAAATAAAAACCAACTCAGACACACTTCAGAGAAAGGGTGTCCTGTAACCAGCTGAAAAACTGTCTGTGGGGCTGTTTTTAGAGTAGTTTTAGAGTAGTTTTATAGATTTTGTTGCTGGCTCTGTCATTGTGTTACCTTGAACAACTTCACCTCTCTTTGGCTGAGTTTCTCATCCCTTAGGCTGGGGTAATATTTGCTGACTTCACAGGAGCTCTCACTGAATTGGTTGCATAGAGCTCTTAGAAACTTGCCTGAGAAATGTGATAAAAATGCAAGGTGATGGCACCTTCTAATCAATAGATGGTGTAGATTGAGCTGATAGTTGGAGAAGTTAAGGCTGGGACCCACATCAAGTTTTCAAACAGGTGATAAAAAGTGCTGTGGTTCAGAATAGTAAATTCTCTGTGGTGCAGTGCTTGGTTTGATTTTCTCTTTATTCTCTAAAGCTGCATTTGTGTCTATTTGTAATACCCAAGAGTAGTGAAATAGATAAAATAGTGTTACAGAAACTATTATACTCTGTTACCAGGGTAGGATCTGTACTGCAGGATTTTCTGAACAAATGTTTTCATGCCACTAAAAAATCATGAGTAAATGTGTCAGAGCACATCTGAATGTTCCTGAAATGTGTTTCTCATGGCAGTCACCAGTGTGGCAATGTGGAAGAAGGAAAAATAGGGATGAGTAACTGCTCCCCCCGTGGAGGAGGCTGGGCAGACCTTTCAGTGCTGCCTTTGAATGTAAAATCCATCACTCCTCTGAAGGACAGGGCTGTTCCTCTTTAAAACCCCGACCAAGTTCCCAAACTCTGTCTTCAGTGATAATTCAGCAACATCTGGAGCTCCCCAGATCCCTGCCTGGGGGAGCTGCAGCCCTGTCAGATTCTCACAGGGTTGCTGCACCACTTTCTAGGTTAAGGACCAGAGACCTCTGATCTTCAATCCAACCCTGTCAGACGAAGCTAAATTTGTCCTGACTTTTTGTTTGCAAACATTGGCTGTGTCAGCAAGGCTTTTCTCTCTCCTTATTAGGCAGGATACCTGAAGGTGTGTGATTTGATGGGGGCCAGCTCCTGGAGGGCCCATCACTGTTCAAGTGTACAGTCATTTTCCCAGTTCCTGGAGACTTCCTGAATCTGGTCCTGGGGTGAACAATCCTTACAGGCACTGAATGCACCAGCAGGGATAGATCCAGAGAATGGAGCTGGGAAATAAGAGAGGGGAATGCTGAAAGGGCAGAAGCAAAAGGAGCAAAGAAAAGGTTTTTCATGCTTCCATGTTGGTGTGACATTTAAACTCCACAGGAGCAGCAAATGTTTTCATCTTATAAACCTCCTTATTTTAACACCTCGTGTCTCTTGATCCACTAATGCGAGAAGAGGAATAAAACAGGAAATAAGGAAAGATTTGGGGGCTTAAATCCTGGTATACATGAAGGCTGCATAATTCCAATCATTGTGCAGAGGGTTCAAAATTCTAATTGTAAAGAATGGTGCAATGTTCATAACTTTGCATTCATAAAAGAGGGAAGAACGTAGAATTTTGGAGCTGCTGTGAGTGTATCGAACTGGGAGATGGTGTCAAACAGCTGCTCACTTTAGAGCAGCATAGCTGGTGTTGCTGGGTACTGTGATGAGGTTGGCTGTTTAAATCATATGCAAAGGCTTTAAACCCACATATTTCATTCTGATCTCAGAGTCCCATCATTATTTTCACCTGAACAGTCTTAACAGCTTTAGCAATGCCACAAACTGGTTGTGTTTTTGCTTGATGTGCTCCTCCCCAAAGCACATTTTAACCAGAACATTGAGGAGCTTTTTGTGAGCCATGCTATCCCAAAGCGATGGCATTTTCAGCACCACAAGGGCACATAAGTATTGTAATGTATGAAGATGTATTCTTGTCAATAATCTCAGAGTGAGATCACATGCAGGATGAATGCATGCATGAGACAAACCGTGGGCTGTGCTGCTGCTGCACAGGGAGAGGAGCTGGGCTGTTCCAGGGTCACTGCTCCTGGGCAGGATCAGTCCCTGGCTCTCTTCAGAGACTTCCCTGAGTGAAACAAAACCTCTGTCACCCAGTCCAAATAAGCAGAACGAGCAAAATAACAACTAAACACTTTGTGAGCTCTGAAAACAGCTGATAAATCCTGTTTTGAGAGAAGCGTGGTGGTGTTTTCCTGAGCTGGGAGTGGGGAAGGGTGTGTAAAGATCTGTGTGAGTTCATCAGTGCCTGTTCCATCCATCATCCTTCCCAGCACCTCTCAGGCACCACGTTCTGTGCTCCACATTCCCTCCAGAGAGACTCAGATGTGTTCCTGGAGAGAGGATTGAGTAATGGGAATCCTTGGAAATGAGCAAAGGCATTCGTGCAGTTTTCCACGCTATAAAAGATCTAAACACTAATAAAATAACTTCCTTTTTTTCCTTTCCTTTAGTGCTGTGATCAGCCTCCAGAGCTCATTGCTACAGGCTACTGTTAAGGCCATGAACTTACAAGGGTTTGGAAAAAAAAAAAGAAAAACCTTCCAGGGGATTTAAGGAATTCCTTTATATTAGATGGAGTTGTCAGTGCTGTGCTTGAGGGAATAAGCCAGTAAGTGGCAAGGAAAGTTGTGGCTCTTAAAGGAAGTTCTGCACCTACTTTTGAGAAGGATATTTCCTGGCAGTGAGATAAAATACATGGGGAGAGGGAGAACTTTTATAATTCAGTCATGTGATGGTTTTTATTAGGCCTGGTCTGTGGTGGAGCAAAGCTGTCCCTTAGGTCTTTGCTTTTGTGCTGCTTATCCCAGTTACAGGAAGCACTTGCTCAGCCTTCTCCACCTGTAAATTGTATCATTTAAAAATTTTAATGGATTTTCCAGCTTTGGGAATGCTGTATGACTAACCAGTGTCATCAAAGCCCAATAAAGCCATTTTTGAATGGGTCACCTTTGGAAAACCCAGTACTGTTCCAGTGCATTACAACTCTCGTGTGAAAAATTGAGTCTCTTTGCCAAATTTGTTTTTTCCATGTCACTGGAGTCTCTTTTCCTCAGTCTCCAAGTGCTTAGTTAAACAATGGCTATTTTATTTAGCAGAATTTTGCTGCAGGAGATTGCTCTGTTTTTCCCCTTTTTTAGACAAGAAACACAAGTGCTTTTCAATAGATGAATTGTGAAATATTGAGCTCTTCTGCAAGATCTCTTGAAAATCCATTTCAAGGTCCAGAGCAGAGCTATCCCAATCGATGTGTGCTCCCCTGAATGTTTCACTGTAAAAAGAAGTACAGAAATTAGAAAATGACTGATAACTTAGATAGCAGTAGGTAAGGCACAACGATAAAAGTGGAGTTAATAAAATAAAACCCTGAGATGTACAAAATATCATCTTACACCCAGGATAAATTAGTTTCTGGTTCCAGCTTGGCTGGAAGGAAAAAGTGTGTCCCTTAAGTGAGCTGGCACATAGGCAGTTTGTTTTGCTTTGCTTTGGTGTGAAATTGTATTGCCATTAGGAAAGCTGAGTATTGATCTTTTGGGATTTGTTCTTTTCCCCCTCCTCTTTTTTTTCTTTTTTTTTTTTTTTACATTTTCCTCTTCTTTTTTAACCTTGGTCAGTTTGTGTTTTCTTTCATGTCTCTGTTATCTTGGGGGGTTAAATTTTCACTCACTCTCATGCCCTGGGCAGTTTATCCATGGCCCAGCTCTTTTCTGTTTGACTTCACTGTTCTTTGCTGGGGTGGGAAGGGGAGGGGGTTCATTCCTTTACTCTTTTTCCTCAAATTTGACACCCACTTAGATCTTTTTTAGCTATCAGCTCTTGCTTAGGGTAGAAATCGCCTTCTTTTCGTGCAGAAGGCATTATTAGTGTTCCAGCAACGCTGGGATGACTTTTATCTCCCCAAGGAATCTCATTATCTTTACATTACAATAGCAGCAGCATATGGGCAACTTTGCCAAAGTGGCCAGTCAATTTAAATTTGTTAATAGCAGTATTTTTTAAGCAACTTCCTTCGGTGCCAAGAGAAAACAACTTTGTTGTTCAGGAGGAAAAAAAAAACACAAAAACACCACGAAAACAAACCCCAGTTTGTTAGAAGTAGAAACACAGCAGAAGGAGAACGGCTGCTCATAAATATCTTCAGAACTTCCTATTCTTTGACATGTCTGCTACCATCCTATAAAAGCACCATCTCAAAAAGAAACTCAGATAGCTGCTGGGGCTCGGGTTGGCTTCTGAGCACCACATGAGATGTGTTTAAAAGCAGTGGCTGGTTTGAGTTACGCTGTGCTGTTAATGCACAGTTCATCACATTATTTCTCGTATTTATTTTTACGTGGTAACATAGAAATGGCTAAAAAGGGCCGAGGTCCGTTCTGTGAATATTTTTGCAAACTCACCAGAATGTGCAAAGTCCTGAAAGTTTTCCTTCCCAAGTGTCAGAATCACATGTGAGTCCCTGCTCCTGGAGCTGGGTGTGTGAGAACGATGGGGAGCAGATCCTGGGTCTAAAATAGCAGGAAAGCTCAGAGCTGGATTCAGACAGGCTGATGTGATGGAGGAAGTTTGTGTGGTGTGAATGAGAGCCTGGCTATACATGGATTTATTCAGGAATGTATCTTTGGCAAAAGCACCTCCCTGAATAGCTGCAAGCACGAGCCTCTCTCCTCTCCAGTGAAACTTGGAGTGCTCCAACTCATTGCTGAATTGGACTGAACTGCAAATGGGGAGCAACTGGAGTTAGCTGGGAATAGCAGTGGGAATTTCAGTTCTCACTTTCTCTTACTCAAAGTTTGCTGTAGTCTGCAGGCTGGCCCTGAGAAGAGCTCCACTCCTCCATGTCAGAACTAGAAAATACAATTTAATCACTCTCTATAAAGTCATGTGTTTTGTTGGAAGCTTTGGCATTACTGATGAGGACCATTGAGATTCATGAGTTGAAATCTGTGAAAGAGCTCTTGTGGCTGTGTTGTTGTTTAGAGTTCTTTATTGTCCAGCCCAAAGAGTTTTTCCAATAATTTCTTGCATTCAGCCTGGAATTTCTGAGAAGCAGTGAGCTGTTGACTGTGCTGATAACAGTTGACAGGCTGAATACTGCTAGAAAATTGTATCTTAACTGTCAGAAACTGCCCCTTCCAGAACAATTTAAAAAATGGTAGTTATTTTTTAAAAAAGTCAGGATTGGTTAGTTTTCCTGATTTTTCTTTAATTATTCTTGTTATTAAAAATACACATTTTATATGTATTGTGTCCATGTGCAATTCCCAGATGTATGAGCTTGTTATGGCTGTGTCTGGGAAATTAAAAAGCTTTTTATCAGAAATCTTTTACTAAGGCAAGTATTTATAAACCATAATCATATTAATTGATTCCTGATGTTAGAGGAAATGAAACTGAGTAATCCTTGTACTCCCTGGTTTGCTGCCTCCCCTTGGAATTCATAGTTTTCCTGTAGGTTAACACTGCTTTGTCTGAAATGGGGAGTGAATAAAGGTGTTTTCTTTCTCCTTTGGTCTGATGCAGGTGACAGATCATGCAACCACTGCCCTGCTGCACTACCAGCTGCCCCAGATGCCAGATGTGGTGGTCAGGTCTTTCATGGTAAGTGTGTTGGAAAACACATTTTTCCAGCCAGGCTGTGTTTGCAGTGATTGACATCAGGCAGTTCTGGTGCAGATGTAATTTCTCCAGTTCAAACAAGCTGGAGACTGATCCTTTGTGTCTCCTACCTGGACAGGGATGAAGAGCTCATTCCCATTTCCCTGGGGTAATTGGTGCTGGAAAACTGAGCTGGGAATGGCCCTTCTGTCCCAGGTGTCAATTTTGGCCTGATGATTCCTGTCTGCAAAGGTCTGGGTCATCTCTCACACAACAGGAGGGAAAACTCCCTCAGCCAAGCTCCATCCTGTGGCCCAGCCCTTTGACTCTTCCTACTGTGCAAGTTCTGGTTGTACCAGATCTGCTCCACTGGAAGATCCCTGGGAAGAGGAAAATGAAATTCCCAGTCTGTGTATTCCAGCTGAGGCTGCTTGCCCAGTATGGGAAGTGATGGGCATTACTTACAGAAGGTTCCATTTTGCTGTATGCAGACTCTGTTCCTGTGGAATTGTTTATACTCATCCAGCTCAGCAGCAGGAGTTTGGAGAAGCAAGGAAATGCTGGAGTATTCAGATCTTGCCTTACTGAATAAAATTAATCCAATACTATTCTACCTTGATACACAGATTTAGGTTTATCCCCTTTAATTCTGTTTGTATTTAGAATCATATTTGTGAAATAAACTTGCATAAGAAGCAGCCCTACTAATCAGAGGGTGAGAACAAGGAATTAAGATTCAGAATTCCTTCTACCAAGATGGATTTTGGCAGTGGAGGCTCTTGTTGTTCTCTCTGCTACAGCCTCCCAATGGAGGATTTGGGGAGAGATTTTCTCCACAATTCAGGCTTTTTCCTCCATTTCCTTCCCTTCACCTGGAGCAATGTAGGTGAGACTTCAGGAAACAAAAGTCTCTTTTTGCCATTCACTCTCTTTAGGAGTGTTTAGCAGCAATTCTTTGACATCCTTAATTTCCAGTGTGTAATTTCAGAAGTCAGGCTCTCCTCCCTGCTGTGTTGGTTATTTAATAAAAAGTCCACTAAGATGAGAGATTTGCAAAGTGCATCTTAAAATAATAGGTTTTGAAAGGTGAAAGCAACCATTACTGGTCAGATCTATGTTCAACATGGTCCTGAAAATGAATGTTTAATAGAACAAGTGGTTTGTGTGAGCCAAGGCCCTGCTGCATTGATCAGAGAAAACACCAAAACTTCCAACAAAGCAAAACCAGCCCAAGTGTCGATAGCTGGGCCTTTCACCTGTCACTTGTGCAATCCATATGACAGGATCCTCTGAAGCCCTAATTTTCTGATGGGAATGAAGAACCCCTTCCTTTCTTTTCTGTCAGCACACGTCTCAAGCGCACAATTTAACTTCATTTACCTATTTTTGTATTATGGCTCAGAAAATTCGATTTCTCGATAGTGCAAGCAAAGCCCATCCAAGCTGAAGTAAATAACAGCAATTTACTTGTAGAGTTGTGTTGCCCTTGTCCCCATATTTACTACTCAACCCAGACAAGATCCTGTTCTTCTGGAGGAGAATTATTGACGGCCCAAGGTTTGGTTGCTATAGAGAAGACTCTGATGAAGATGGAAGGATTTGTTTCAATAAACTCAGCTGACCTCTTCTTCAGAGAACAATTTTCTCTTATCGATGTAATTCAATAGGGCTTTAAATGACAAGATTCATGTGCATCCTTCACAGTATAAATCTGCTGCTCTAGGGCTTTTTTAGTTGTGTATCCCCTTGAGTGGGGAATTGGGTTATGCAATGCTCACTGCTGCGTGTGACGATGGGGACAACCCATTTTAGAGGCAGGAACTTTGTGAAGGAACATCTGAACTTACCCTGTGTTGTTCAGCACTACTGGCCTTTTATTTACATATATATATATGTAGTCATCAGTGTAATCAGGTTTAAAATGGCTCAGTATTTTTATGACCAGTGAGTATTGATCCTAAAATCGCATTAGAGAGGAAGTTCATTAGCTGGATGTGAAGAGTCCTTCTGTCTTCAGCTCTGGAGAGCCCAGCCTGCAGTGGGAGTGCAGCAGGGGGTGATAGATGGTCATGGCAAGGGACAAACCAATACTCAGCTGGAGAAGGCACCACCAGGAACAATTATATCCCAGTAAAAATACGAGGCGTTGCAGCACTCGCCTCCCCTCACCATTCTGGAACTGCAAATGCCTCCTGCTCACAGGGCAGGAATATCTATTAACAAATTTGCTTCAGTGACTAAAAAAGCAAAAGATGATTAATAAAGTGGGAATTCAGCTCTACAGTGACCTTGCAATCTTGGGTGTGCTTGCATTTGTAAAATCACCCTGCACCTCACTGGGGCCTGGCCAAAGCACATCCTCTGTCCTTGCTGCTCCTGTTCGACAAGAGTAATGACAAAGGGGAACATCCATATCCAGTTTCCTTTAATTTCTCTCCCTTTCCCTTTCAGACCTGGCTAAGGAGTTACATAAAGCTGTTCCAGGCTCCGTGCCAGCGCTGCGGGAAGTTCCTGCAGGATGGCCTGCCACCCACGTGGAGGGACTTCCGAACGCTCGAGGCTTTCCACGACACCTGCAGGCAGTAGGAGCCCAGAGCTGCCACCACCAGGAGGCAGGGACAGCACTGAGGGCTCCACTTCTGAACCTCCCTGTCCTGAGCAGTGAGGTTGCACTGAAACATTTGACTCTGGAGCAGCCAGGCACGCGTGAGGCTGATCCATCTTGGAGAAGAAGCTGTGTGTGATCTGAAATGATCTGCCTGGGGAGATCTGGCAGTAATTATCATTACTGGAAACTTTCATGGAAATATCCGTTGTACAGTTTGCGTTTTGTGACAGAATTTGCAATGCTGAGGACTTTTATAAGCTTGAAATAAATTTTGTATTCTCAAGGTTTGTGCTGTTCGTTTCGTTATTTGGTCAGCAAAACCTTTGGGTTTGGTGTGGATTTTGCAGTGCTGTTCTTTTCTTTAGGAAAACTGGAAGCATTTAAACATGCTGAAATGTTGGGGGGTGGCATTGTTGCAAGGCTGCTTATCTGAATGCTGGGGTTTTTTTCTGGAAGAGGAGATTATGACATTGATTAAACAATGAATTGATTAAACATGGAATTTCAAAGGCATGTGGCAGCTTGGAAGATGCAGTGTAACTTTCTAAGGCGGGGGAAAACAGATGTTTCCCTTTACTAAAATTGTAATGAGAAAATTTAACAAAATCTGCATGTATTAAGTGGTTAGGAAATGTGTGATGAGCAGTGACAGAAATAATTCAGCCCTAAAGCAGAGTTTCTGCAGTGCAGGTATGCAGCGTGTTTCCTAAATGATTTAAAATTACATGGAACACTCTGGAGAAGGGCAGGATCCCTCCCAGCAATCCCTGAGCTTGGAAGGGATGGGAGAGTTCCATCCTGGGAGCCTTGGCTGTCTGTCCTTCCCCCAGACACAGGGAGAGGTCCCTGCTCCTGTCCCAGCCCGGGCTGTGGTGGCTGGGGTGTCTCCTCTGGTGTTTTCCTGACTCCACATCTCCTGTGTCACCCTGACAGCCAGTTGGATTAATTCCACTTTCATCCCTACAAACCACGAAGGCTTCAGTAATCAGCTGATTTGGGAGCTGGGAAGGGGAGCTCTGGAGGACCTTTGTCAGTCCATTAATTGTCAAATAAATTAACAATGCTGCAGAGTTAATTTTGAGGTTCCTTCAGCCTTTGGACAAGCTTCTGTTGCAGGACTGGCTCATGTGAAAGAGAAATTGTAATAAAATGCATGTTTATGACTTTGGAGGCACAACATTGTGTGTCAAGCATGAGAGTGTGTGTGTGTTTGAGGTTGTTATAATGAGATCTAATTTTTTTTCCATATTATTATTTGTAATAATGTTCCCAGTGACCAAACAGAATTACCATAGCAGTGGGATAATGGCCATTTCAAATCCAGCTGCAGTTGAATTACCTAATGAAAACTTTTTGTGCTGTTATTTGACCCAAGCAGCCTTCTCAGTCCAAAGATCAGCCAAGACAGAACAACGTTTGCATCTTGGATGAGCCTGAGCCTTGGAAATAATCGGCCCCACTCTCCATCCTGTTCCTCTGCTAATTAGAAGTCCTGGCTTTCTGATAGCATAAGCATTTTTTTTTGTTACTATAAAGGTCATAATATGATATCCAACCTGCTTTAGGCATTGCTGGCTGCTCCCTTCTGTTTATGCTTAAATAATGGTGTAGAAAGCAAATCCTGAGGTTCACAAAAGTACCGAGTGTGGAATCGTGTCTTGGCATTTGGAGATAATTAGTTGCAGAAAACAGCATTGTCCAAGTCTGTTAATTGAGCCTGAAATTTTAAACCTGTAACTGGAGCCTCTGATCTAGAGTCACACAATTCACTGTAGGCACCTCAGTACAAAAATAATTTGTCTAAGCTGACGTGCAACACAAACCCCTCTGTCACGTTCCTTCCCCCTGGACTGCAGCAGAGGGATCGGGATCCTCTCCCCTGGCCAGGGCCCTGGGAGGAGCAGGGAGCTCTGTCCCTGCAAGCTTTGAAGGGCAACAGGTTGGAATATTTTCAATAGGGGGAGTGAAACTCAGCTCAGGAGTTCCAGCAGTTGGGATTCAGTCTGTCCCTGCTCCTTGTCCT
>VZUA01019256.1:16098-32089 GCA_013401035.1 Horornis vulcanius | reverse complement strand
CCTGGCCTTGAGCTCTTCCAGGGATGGAGCAGATGAGACCTGGAATAGATCTAGGTCCAATTCATCCCCATCTTCCCAGATCGTGCTGTCTGATATTACTACACATTATTCCCCTTCCGTGGCAGAAAGGTGGAAGGTCCTGCTGCAGAACCTACTGGAGACAAGTCCTTGCACAGCACTAAAGACCCAGGCACAGAGGAAACCAATCCTGCTCTGTCCCCACCAAGCCCTGCTCACCCTCTCTCACAGCCAATGGGAAGGCATGACATGGACATCAGCAAAGGGGCTGCACTGCAGCAGGGTCAGCTTTGGCTTCATGAACCACGTGTGGCTGGATAATTCAGACAAAGCAGTGACTCAGAAGTAGGCAGGGTGATGGGAAAACATTCTGTGGGATGGATGGTCAGGTCAGGGCTTTGTGTCTGTCCCTTTTTGCCTTCTCTGGCTGACGGTGACGACACAAAACCCCGTGGGGTGATGGAATGGGAACAAACGGGGCGATGACCATTTGTTCAGCGCGTGACAACACGGGGGGAGCGTCCCCCACACTGACCTGGGGGGAAGGAGGTGGTTAGTGGGGAGTCATTGAAACAGTGCAGAGAGCCCAGCCCAGCTGGGCAGTGCAGTGACCAGAGCAGTGTCCCAGCTCCAGAGGCCGCTGTGGGAGGTCAGAGCTTACCTATTTGAGGTGCAGGGTACCCGTAGTGCTGCAGTTCGTCAGGGTCCTCTCGCTTTCTGTTATCTGTGGACCTCAGCGATTGGCTTCTGGAATTATAGCGTCCATTGGCTATGGCAAGGTAATGGGTCATGTAAATACACCTTGGTTCACTCTGCAAGATCTTTCACTACAAAGGTTACACGCGTTAACAACAGCCACCTGCGACGTTCCCCTGACATGACCGCCTGCTTTTCCAACCCCAGCACCCCTGGCCACCAGTTTTCCCTGAGGTTTCAGCACCAACCAGCCTGAAAGACTTGGGCTGGCTGGTGGTTCAACCCCTTATTTTTGAGTGAGATTTGGGACCATGCAGAGTATGATCCCTTATGTCTGGTCTTTAGTTAATTTCAGTGGTTTTCTAGGGTGTCTGCACTCCTCGCTGCACTTGTGGAGGATTCATCCTTCTCAGACGTGCTGGCACTGGATCCCGCCATCCCTAGTGGTGTTTTGAGATCTATGGTGGTGACTGACAGGCTGTTTTTGGTGGGAAATTCTGCCTTGCAACCAGCACCTGCCTAGAAATGCCCTGTAGAGGAGCCAGGAAATGCTGAGTGGAGCTGGCAGGTGAGGGCAGGTGGAAAGGAAAGGGATATCTCAATAGGAATTCTCCTTCATAGACTTTACCCTGCCACCAGCAACAAGGAGAGATGAAAGTCTGGCATCAGCAGAGTACCAACAGAGCTACAACTGGGAACTTTTCCTTCTCAGTGAGAGACAAGCTCCTGACCCTTGTGTCCTTCTGACAATCTCCCAGTGGAGCCCACGGCGTGGAGTTCAGAAGGTAAATAATGCATCCACAGTAAATCAAAGGCATTTTACTGTTACTTCTGAGCCCACACTCCACCATCTTTTCCATTTTCATCAAGTGTGGTCAGCCCTGAATTGGCTGGAGAGGAAACTAAAATTTCTGTTGTCTGTATTACTGGACATGCTGGACATTCCCTCCCTAGAGAAGAGAAACAACCCAGCAATAACAACCAAATCCCATCCACCAGGAGTGCCTGCTGTAAATCAGGAGAGCTCAGCTGACTCCACCAGAGTCACATGGAATAGCAGAGAGCAGAGCTGAGCCCGAGTAATCTGTGATCTGGCAGCCAATTTGTTTCCAAACAGCAAGTACCAGACAGAAGATCTTTTCCCCCAAGGAGATAAAACAGTCAGACATCTTTTCAAGAAGTATGAACTGCCAAGGGTTGAAATGGTGACAAATTTGATCCCGGAACCCTGAGAAAATTAATAAAGGTTAATGAAGCTTCAGTGTGGTGGCAGGAGTCTTTATTGCCATCCAAAAATGGAAAGCAGAGGAGGCAGAGGAATGATTCAGAGAGTCCCTGCCAGGAGCCAGGCTTTAAATTCAGCAGTTTGGATCATGGGAGAGTTTGTGAAATTGTATTATTTACCATCACTGTTGCCTGAAAGCAGAACTTGAGGAGTCTAGGAATTGTCACATGGACTCCTCCAAACCTTCCCAGCACCAGCTGGCTGCTGTCTGGAGGGGATGGGATGGGGCTGTCACCCACCTGCCATCCTCAAGGGAAAGATACCCACAACCAGACATCAGGACCACAAACATCCTGATATCTGCAAACACCTTGGTTTTGTCTGGCTCTTTCCTGGAATAGAAAGGTCTCAGACCCTATGCTTTTTATTGCTAAAAATCATGGGACTTTTCTGTGGGAGAATCAAGTAAAAAATAGACAGACTCTAAGTAGTTTTCCAATACTAATTTTTTTTTGAGTTTGTTAGGAGACAAATTATTCCCATGTTTGGGACTTCTCACATCCCCACTCACTCCTGGCCATACCCACACACTTTCATCTGCTCCAATTTAAGTCCTCTCCATGAAATCCCACAAACCACGAGAACACACAAAATCTCCATCTGCAGCACATCCCATGGGCTTCCTACAGACTTATTTAGGCTGGGAAGAAAAAGTGGGGCTGGGCATCAAGGAGTACACATGGAGCTTTGGAGGGCTTTGTCACCTTCCCAGAGCAAGGACAGTGACAGGGAAAACCTGGGATTGAATATCCCAGAAACAGTCAGTGTTCACCGATGGACAGAGAGCTAGGAGGCAGGACAGAGGGAGGGAAATATAAAAGAGCAAAAGAGAAGTTTTAATTGCAAGTCTGACACTCTGAACCTCCACTCACCAATTATTTGGGCCCCGTGTCGCTGACATCTAATGACTTATCCCAGTCTTGAAGAACTGAATGATTTCCTTTGCTCCTCGACAGGTATGACAAGTCTGCAGTGCTATTTCTCACTCTAATTAAAGCCAATCAAGCCTAGAGGCTGAACAAGTGACCCCTCCAGCTTCCCCCAAGCTTCTCCCCTGCCAGGGTTGCTCCACTGCTTCATCCCCTTTGGAAAAGGATGTGCAGAGAATCTGCACTTGTTTGTCTGCATTTTACACAGAGCACAGCTGAGATTTAACCTGGACAGTTCCCTTGGAGAGATGCACAAATCAATCCTGGTTCCAAACAAAGCAGGGAGACACCAGGTCCCTTAGGAACACGGGGAAGTTGGTGCAAGTGCTGCTTTGCTGGGGGTGCCTGAACTTTATGGGGTGGAGGTCAAAAACTAAAGGCAGTGAGGACCTGGTTGGATTTCAGCAGCCTGTTTCCCACAGCAGGGTCAGTGGAGAGGAGTAATTCCAGGATTAAGGGAAGACCTGGCCTCAATTTACATCCCTGCTGGATAAATGCAGTGAGAATGGCATGAAAAATGCAAGCACCTTTCAGATGCCAACAGGAGGAGTAGAGGGATAATGCTCTTGGAACCAAACAGGGATGTTTCACTTGCAAGCAGAGGCAAGTACATGAGATTTTGAAAAAACACAGCTCAAGTGTGGATGTGGAGGATGATCAGTGCTGGCAGGAGTGGGAATAGGAAGCAGGTGACCAACACTTCTAATGAGAACATGCAATGTGTCAGACAGCACCTTGCAACACAACCAAGGGAAAAATAAAATAAAGGCAGAGTCTTTGAAGTGCTGTGGGCCAAGGTTTTAGCATCCAAACATGTCTCACCATGGCTACACACTCTGTACTCATCCCCCAAACAGGAGAGGCAAAGCAAATAGCAGGATCATGAAAATTATTCAGGTAAGGTGGGATGGTGGGAAGGAAGGGATGAACCAGAGCAAAAAGTGGAAAGGGATTACTAAAAAAATACCCCAAACATTCAAATGAATCTCAATGCAGTAGAACTGAAAAGAAATGTTTATGGAGTTTTGGAGCATCTATCAGCTGCTAGAGAGTGAAACTGAAAAGCAAAGAATTACTAACAACCCCTGAACCCCAAAATCTCAGTGGATGGAGAAGAGGGTCGTTGTGGGAGCCACTGGATGTATTTCAATTAGACCAGCTCAGGAAATGACCCAAACATTTAAATGTGAACATCTGAAATTTGTGAAAACATCGTGGGGGCGGATCTGCGATTCTCGGATGTGAAATGCCTGAACCACCGGTAAAAAAAGGGGGCAGCAGCAGCAAGTACCTATAGGAGCTCCTCCAGCTTGCAGTGAATTCTAGCCTGGCCTGCAGGGACTCAAGATGCTCCCACACATGCCCAGGATATTTCAGCTCCGTGGTTGCAGCAAAAAATAAAAATTTAATGAGAACCAGGGGCGGCAGAGACAAGACTGAGGCTCAGCCTTGGGAATGTCATGTGGAACATGCATTCCTTCACACCACCAACAGCTGAAGGGTTACATCCTGAACCTGCTGGAAGCTGAAAATCCAGCCTGGAATGACAGGACTGTGACAGTGTCACCCTCCTGCACCTGACGTCAGGATGTGGCCGCCCCTTTTCCCAGCCACGGGGAGCTGTGTCTTCCCAATCTGCATATTCAGAAATGTCAGGGATGGTTCTGTGCAGCCTCTGCCAGATGGGATGGCAGGATTTCAGCTGGCTTTCTGCTGGTTCTCCTTCCCCAGGAACAAACACAGGCTGCCCACATCTCCGATTGTTCTTACGTCTCTCCAGCACTGCTGAATTCCGACGCTGGGGTCAGGGCTGTGACATTCCCCCTCTGGTCTGGGTGTTGTCCATCCAGGCTCCTTGTGAGGACCCTCTACATGCCAGGACAGGCAGAACCTTGCAGCCCAAAGAGCCACTGGAGCACATCCCTTTCCATCCCTGGGAAGTTCCTCTGCAAGCTCCCACCACGCTTGGGTTGGCATTTTTTCCCCTCTCTCCATAATATAAACAGCAGCTCCTGCCCAAATCCAATAGAGGTGGGGATTTCCTCTGTCTGTGCTGGAGAGGGGGAATATCACCAAGTTCTTTACCAAGGAAAAATTGGAATTACAACAAAAACTTTGTGTTTTTCTTCAGATTGCATCTCTTGAGCTGCCACAAATAAAGGCTCTGCCTAAGCCAAGCTGCTATTACCAAAGTTTCCTTTGCAGTTTGGGACGAGCCTTCAGTACAGTTTTTCCACAGCATTTCACAGCTTTTGGTTTTTCCCATGGAGAACTTACCTGGCTCACTTCCTGCTGGTCTTGGGTGTGTATCCTTGGGGAAATTTAGCCAAAAGATCATCAAGCAAGAGACTCTACCACATGAAACAGCAGAGATGGTGGCCCAAACGAGTGGGAAAACACAAAGACCACGTAAAAATGGTGGAGTCATTCAGCCACCCCTGTGAACTGATTTCAACCTCTGTGGCCTCCAGACAACGAGTTCAGACTCAGCTCTGGGGCCCAGCTGTGTGCACCCACATTTTGGTGACCAGGCTGGAATAAGTCACAGCTCTTGGAAAAACGGAGAGCTTTTCCTACCATTCCCACTCCTGCATGCTGAGACCTGCTGAAGGCCCACCCGGGGGCAGCTCTGGAAGGGGGAAATGGCAGCACCTGGGCAAGGTCCACCTGGGGGAGGAGCTGTGTGACAAGACAGCTCTGGAACATTTGCCATGGCCTGGCAAAATAGAACCAATGAAACCCTCAAAGATCATCCACAAAAGTTCCTCTCAGCAGCTCCAGGAAGCTGAGTGTCAGCACTCTGAGAACTGGCACCAGAGGCTGGAGATCCAATTAAACAGCTAAAACACTCCTGCTAATCACCCATCAGCTTCTGAGCCACATTGGCAGAGGTGAGAAAGGAGGAGTTAAAAGAGTTTATCCTTGTTTTGAAGGTGGTGGGGATGTCTGTGTTATTCTAACCTTGCTTGGCCAGCAATTTCTCAGTGGGCAAGTTTCAATTTACCTCCACAGCAAAGGGGAAAATATCAGAGCACCCATCCCTGTTTTGTTCTGCTGTTTTTAGCAGGATTACAGATGGCCCTTTGTCCAAGGAAAATATTTTTTCCTGCTTTTTTTTTCCTATTAGAAAATTAAGATCTCAGCTATTCCACAATAACTGGGGAGCTGGTCAGGTGTTGTTACAAGCTGCTTAAATGCTGAATAAATTCAAGATAATGTTGTTCTNTTTTTTTCAATTAAAAAGTGAAATAATTAGAACCTATTTAGCTGCAGCTTATATTGAACACTTAGAATAATACCAGTTCCAGGGAAAGAACGAATGTTTCATTCATCCCTAACAAATCTATGACCAAAAGTCAATATGAAAATAACAGTGACACATTTAAAACAGGATTTCTATTCTACTTTTAAATCCTCTTAGGTTTTGGTGCAGATCAAAGTAAGGAGAAGGAAAAGATATGAGCAAGAAAATTAGAAAGCTTTCTTGGGTCAAAAGTGCATCTCCTTGGGCAAAGGCAACAGGGGACAGATTCACTGAGAGGCAAGTTCAGAGCCAAGTGAACAGTTTTGATGTGAAGAGACACAGGTTTATCTTGAAGTAGGACACAGACCTCAAGATGTGCATGGAGAAGTCTTCTGGAAAGATTTATTGCCCAAATATCCCCTCAAATCCTTTCCAGCATAAAAACATCAAAATGGAGCTCAGCAGTTTGTCTGCAAAGAGGGTCTTGGGACAATTAATCAGAATTAATTTATTTATTTCAATGGAATAAATCAGTTTGTGGTGCCCAACTCTGTGTGTGTACTCTCCTTCCAAACTAGGACTTTCCACTTAGCTTAAAATTCCTTCTTCCCAAATAATCTGAGTGAACTAGTCTCATTGCAGTTTGGAGGAGGAATTGACTGGGAGTGCAGTGGGAAAAGGACAGGAAGACAAGTGAAATAATTTATTGAATCATAGCCTCTTCAGGTTTTTTGCACTTAGGATTGGCTTTGCTAAGTTTTGGGAAAAGTGAAGTAAATAAAGAATAAAAACCCACTCATTCTTCACTGCTGCACTCCATGCCATGGAAATCCAACCCAGTCTCCATGGTGCTCCACCCCATCCCACTCCTTGCCACCACAACCTCAGGAGAGCTATCATGAAAAACCAAAATTTTGCCCCTGGGGAAAATCAAGGGAAGGTACTACACCCCCTTGCCCTGTGCAGATGAGGCTGGCCCTGGAAAACAGGGTCTTCACCCTGGAAAACAGAGTGTTTCCCCTCTCACCACTTGAAGAAGGCTGCAGGAGGATCAAGCAAGTCCCATGGACAGCTTGGAAGATGGTTAGGGATGAGGAAGGATGTCCTGCAAAGAGAATCTGGGGAACGGGGTTCCCCCCTAGTTCATGCAGCATAGGAAGGACACATTAAGGAGCTTTTTTGCCTGTTGTCCCAAGTGTTCCCATGTTCAAAGAGTGACCAGCCCTACAGATCCCCCTCTCCCACTCCCAGTGCCATCTCTACCTTCTTCCTTCACACATTGTTCACCAAGACTGGTGTGGCCCTTCCTCCAACTCCACTCAGGCACACCCCAATCCCTCAGCTGGACATTTTTCAGGACCAGCTTCCAGGTCCTTGCAGTCCTGCTCTCCTCACAAGATGCCACAGCTGAGTCATGACTACAAAATCACCATCAAGCATGGGAGACAAGGATTAAATATCCCTGGTGTGGGCAAACTTCAGAGGGAATTTAGCAATTGTGAGTCAAGGAGATGGAATTCAATATACCAGGTTTCATTTAAAAAAAAAAAAAAAAGTCTAAGCCTAATTGCAACATATTTTAAATTTATGGAAATGTTAAAAAATGCATGAAATCATTTTAGCCCTTATTAGAGGAATATATTTATCTCCCTTTATTTGAACTTCCCCCTTATCAGGAGGTACTTCCCAGGCTTTGAAGACAGTTGAACTTTCCTTAGTTATTTGACTAGTCAGAGGAGTTATTCAAACATTCTCCACTCCGAATTTGAAATAAAAAGAGGGGAATAATTGTAACAAGCCATTTGCTCGCATTTGTTGAGCTGAGCTGTGTCTGCAGTTGGCTTTTCCTCTTCATCCCCCTCTCATTTCCATTCATCCCCCTCTCAACACAGCTTAAAGCAATAGAAGAACTGGGGATGAAAGTGCTGGAGGTCTACCGGCTCAATCCATCAATATCTGACTGGTGTGGGCACTCTGTGCCCTGTTCTCTGGAGAAGAGGACCTGGAAAGAGGATGCATTACAGAGGAAGAGTGGAGCACACACAGAAGCCTTTGCATCACTCAATCCCTGTCTAACAGCCAGATCTTTCTCTACATTTTATCACCAGGGGGTTCCATTTGTAAATGAAAGGGGCAGGGTCGCTGCTTCTGAACTAAACAAAGAAGAAGCAAGATTAACACCTCTCTTAACTTTAATTACTTGGGAGAACTGAAAAAAAAAAAAAAAAAGCCTTTGAGGACGTGGCAGATTTACCACCAGCATATGATAACCTGATGTAAAGCCTGCTTATGGATTCCCATAAATTCTTAGAGCTGAAGGCCTGGAAGGTGCAGGAGGACTGTGCCAGCACGTGTGCACATGCGAGACAGGCAGGGACGGGCAGGGCCATGCACAGCCGAACCCACACACATTCCCCTGGGCTCGCTGCTCCAGCACAGCTTCCCCGAGCCTCTGGAGCACCCTCCATCCTCGGTGGGGATGAGGCCAACCTCCTCCTCCTCCTCCCGGGAAGGGCGCCCCGGCCCCGCGCGTGCAAGGGGAACATGCCTCCACTTACTATTGCAAGCCTTCCTATTGCACAGCCGTCCTTCCTCCAGGACTCCCTCGCAGGCCAGGCCCTCGTTGGGAAGGGGCTTGCAGGAGCGCATGCGGGTCTGCAGGCCGCCCCCGCAGTCCTTGGTGCAGTCGCCCCAAGCCGACCAGGAGTTCCAACCACCTGGGCAAGATCCAGAAAAGCCCCGTCAGCCTCGGTGAGAGCCCCGGGCCCAGCGGAGCCGAGGCAGCGCCGGGCCCGGCAGACCCTGCCATGGACCAGCTGCCAAGACTCAAAACTGGGGTGACTTTGAACGTGGTGGGGCTGGACACTGCAGGGTAGCCCAGAAAGTCAAGAAGGAGATGGGAGAAGCATTGCCTGACTTTACATTGACTTCTCTTCAGTTATTCCTGTCTCTAGAGTTTAAGAAGGGTTTGGACAATGCCTTCAGGCACATGGTGGGGCTCTTGGGGCTGTCCTGTGCAGAGCCAGGAGTTGGACTTCAGTGATCCTTGGGGATCCGTCCACCTCAGGGTATTCTATTTCCAACCAGTCCTGCTCTTCCCTGTGCTTACTGTGGCAAGGAGCTCCCCTCTGACAAGGCCCTCTGCCCATTTTGTGTCCTGTTGGCTTCTAACCCCAGAAGAGCAAAAACCACTTCAAGGTACAAATCCACCATCAGCGAGGTTTTGTCTCCTCCTTCTGCCACCACACAAACACACGATGTGAAGACAATGAAGGTCAGAAGGGATAAGAGTTCTACCACTCATTATTTCCCAAAAAAAGACATTTCCTTTCCTCACACTGCAGACCCCACCAGCCACAGAGAGGCACCTCTCTCAAGGACAGCTTTGGTGGGGGAATAACATGGGAATGATATTCTCCAGCACCATTTGTAGAACCCACAGGGAGCAGCACCATAAGATGAAGGTGCATTTTTGGCTTCTCTCCCCAGCCATGCTCAATGCTGGCATCAGCAACACCCAGCTTTCCCCATTGTACCACAATCTACAGCTCTGAAAACTGATGGATCCCCCAAACCACCTGGCTGCAGGGATGATCCTGCTACTTAAGGAAAATTCTGAGCCTCTGCAGCTTTCTCCACCCTGTGTCTTTCCAGCTTCCTGCCAAGAGCAACTGGCTTGGGCGGAACGTCCATAAATGCTGATGGCAGGATGAACTGTGAAGACCATATGAATCTGGCTGGTCTCCCACAGTCCAAAGGCCTGCAGGGAGCGCAGCAAGGCTGAGTTTTGGGTTGTAGAAGACAGCAGGGGATTATCCAATCCTTTCAGGTGATGGATAAGCTGTCACATCTCTCAGTGGTCAGTTCGCTCCTCATCGGCCACATGCAGCAATCTAAAATCTGCTGAAACAAGCTTCGGCTTCACTGTTCTGCTCCATCGTTTGTCCACCTCATGGGGAGGAGCAGAGGTGGCCCTTCAGCCCAGAGGTGGCCACTTTTCACACGGCTGCTTTTCCTGCTGTGAATTCTCTCATTACCCACAGCTACCCTTGGAGATGTTTCAGGTCCAGGGAATTCAGCTCAGTGCTGTGCTCAGGCACAGAAAAGGATAATGAGCTAGATGCAGGGTTTTTTGGAGACAGGAAACACTGGGAAAATTCTTGTTTTTAAAATAAAAATTAAATACACCTTCCCCCCACCCCCACTTTTTTCCCCCCTTGCCAGCAGCCAGATAATTCAGAGATGTTGATGATCCACTTCAGCTGACTCAGCCTCCCTGAATTTCTATGTATGAGATGATGGCTGTACTCTGAGCTCTGGGCTCTGCTGGTCCCTACAAACCCCAGACAGGACACCAGCCCTGTCTGGAAAAACAACCCCAACTAGGTGCCAGATAAGAATTTAGAGACATAATCAGCACCCTCTTGCACAAGGATAATCAAATACTCGTCCACCTCCACGGCAAAAATCCACGAGTTCATACTCTGCTACCTCCAGCTTGGCTGTGGTTTAACTTTTCCCTCCAAGACAGAGTGAAAATAAACACAGGCTCAGCAACATTCCCACTCCTTATGGCCATGGAAGCTGCGCAGATATCATTAGAATAACATGGAAAAATGGAGCAGGAAGGAAATGGAGGGCAGTGAACTTGCCAGCAAAGTGCCCAGAGATCCTGGCAGCAGCGTGGAGGACAGAGCTGCTACTGGTACAAAACAAATACTTGACCTTGAAGAAGATTGTCTTTCCCTCAAAAGTCATTTTCAGTGCTGGTCACTTTTCTAAACAGCACAGGAACACAAGGCTTGTCTTCCATTTCCTTATGGGAGACAGATTGTGTTTCCTTTGTAAGAGAAACCATCGGTGTAATGGGAGGTATCCCGATGCCAGGCTGCAGCTGATCAATAGGATATCTGTAACCAGACACCTTTAGGAGAAAATCAGCTCCTGCCTTGCCCTTTTCAGGATGTCTTTCTTTCATCTCACTCCCTTGCCGATTAGGACTGAGGCTGGGGAAGGGAGAAAGCAGCTTCATGCAAGTCTTGGCTTGGATTGTGATTTACTTGGGATGCTTTTTGTTGAGACAAAATGCATAATTGCTCCAGTGTCTTTAGAAGTTATTTTATATTGTGTTTGTAAGCAAAATATGGGCCCTGACCCACTGGCTGTCGTGGTGTCCCCAGTTTGATGATGGATTATTGAAAACAGTTCTACATTTTGGGATATGACCTGTTAAGGCACTGATCCCCTAAAATACACAGAGAAATTAATGCTGCCTGGTCTCACTACAGGAAAGAGGCAGGGATAATGAAGGTGCTGGTGTTTGATTTCTTAAATCATGGAATCACAACATCAGGGAATGGTTTGAGCTGGAAGGGACCTCAGAGATCATCTTTTTTCACCACTCTGCCATGGGCAGGGACACTTTCCACTATCCCAGGTTGCTCCAAGCTCTGTCCAACCTGGCTTTGGACACTTTCAGGGATGGGGCAGCCACAGCTTCTCTGGAAAGACTTTGCCAGGGCCTCACCACCCCCACAAGGAATAATTTCTTCCTGATATCCAAGCCAAACCTTCTTTTTTCAGTTTGAAGCCATTCCCCCTGGTCCTGTCACTCCAGCCCATTGTAAATATTCTCTCTCCACGTTTCTTGTAGGCTCATTTCAGGTACTGGAAAGCCACAATTAGGCAACCCTAAAGCTTCTCTTCTTCAGGCAGAACAATCCCAGTTCTCTCAAGCTTCCCTCATGTAGAGATGCTTNTGCCAGGGCCTCACCACCCCCACAAGGAATAATTTCTTCCTGATATCCAAGCCAAACCTTCTTTTTTCAGTTTGAAGCCATTCCCCCTGGTCCTGTCACTCCAGCCCATTGTAAATATTCTCTCTCCACGTTTCTTGTAGGCTCATTTCAGGTACTGGAAAGCCACAATTAGGCAACCCTAAAGCTTCTCTTCTTCAGGCAGAACAATCCCAGTTCTCTCAAGCTTCCCTCATGTAGAGATGCTTCATCCCTCTGATCCTTTTGGTGCCTCCTCTGGACTCCTCCAGCAGCTCCAGGTCCTTCCTGTGCTGAGAACCCGGGGCTGGGGCAGCTCTGCAGGAGGGGCTGACCTGAGCAGAGCAGGGGGGTAACTCTTACTCTGCTCATCCTCAGCAATGGGAGAACCAGGCAAAATAAGATAAAAACTGTCACGATCTCAAATCCTTAACTGGAATGAGATCAGTTTATGAGGCTGAGCACAGATTACTTCCTTCCTCTCCCTGCTCCTCACTTTCCATCCCATTTGTGAGTACTAAAGAGGAACTAGAGAAGTACCAGGGCACTTAGTAAATCAACCCAAGCATTTACAGCCAAGACAAAGGTATTCCCCACTTTATGGAGCAGTCCTTTTTTATCATCAGGTTGTACCATGGTCCTGACAAATTAAATGCTGCATGTTATTTATCTTGTTTATTGGCTGTCAGATAAACCTTTTGAAATCCCTCTTCTTTTCCTGGACCTAGTCCTTCACTGCTTCAAGTGATTTGTCTTTTTTAGTGGAGCTGTAAACAAGTGATAAAGGGTCTATTATATGAAGTTATTCCTATCCCACCTTTCAGGGGGGAAAATGCTGTGCCATGAGGAACAAACATGGGCTTCTTGTGCCCACTGCTGCATCTGGTTTCTGGAAAGGAGTGGCTGAGGGAGCTGAGGGGGCTCAGCCTAGAGAAAAAGACTAAAGGGAGACCTCATCTCTCCCTACAACTCCCTGACAGGAGGTTGTAGTGAGGTAGGTGTCAGTCTCTTCTCCCAGCTAACAAGTGATGATGAAATGGCCTCAAGATGTGCCAGGGGGAGTTTTGAACTGGTTATTTGGAAAAAAAAAAATTCTTCAGAGGAAGAGTTGTTAAGCACTGGAAGAGGTGGGCTCACCATCCCCTGGAGTGTTCAAACAAGGTGTGAATGTAGCACTTGAGGACATGGTGGGGGTGCTGCATTGGTGGGTGAGCTTGGTGATCCTTTCCAACCTTACTGATTCCATGATTCGGTGAAAAGAATGATCTGCAATGGCTGTGGAATGACCTGCAGTGGCTGTGGTGTCACACAGATGCTTTTAGCCCAATTCAGGAGGGATGCAAGTGTGATGTGGTCCCTGCAGAGGCTGCACAGCTGCCCCATCCCTCAGCCCATCCCTCAGTCTCTGCTTGTGGAGCTGACACAGCCCTCATGGACTCCTCATCCTCTAGAAAACATCATCCCCACTTGTCCCCCACACAATCCCTTGCTCTGCCCTTTCTTCTGTTCCGAGCATGAGGTTGGATGTGTTTTTTGATGCTGGGAAGTGAGGAATGCACAAGAAATGCAGTGCAGACTCGCTCTGCAGTTAATGGGACCCTTTGCAGACAGTCCCTGCTGCCCCTGGAGTCCCATTCCATGAGCTCTCAGCAAACTGCTGCTCCTGCTGATCGATGCGGGTTGAGTTGCCATCTGTCCTTAATCCACAAATAATGAGGCTGCTGCAACTGCTCAATAAAGGATTTTGCTTTTCAAAGGCACTGAATCCTCTGAAGGTCACACACCCAGCCCATTCCCACTTTATGAAGTTTTTCTCAGCTATGGCCTCCTAGAACCACGGAGTTCTCTCACTTTGCCCTTTACTCCCCTAAACTGGAGGAGCTGTGGCTCATGCCTCCAGCTACAGAGGTTCCCATCACAACCAGCAGCTCTCACCTTGATCACACAGCCAGGTTTAACTTGTATTTTTTTTTATTTTTGGAGAGCAGCCCAAGCTCCTAGAACGTGTTTTGATGAAGGTGGCTGTTGCATCTGAGGCTCGTGGTTGGTCTGAGTGCCCATCATCATTCAGGGAGGCCTTTAATCCAGTTGCTAAAGAGGTTTTTGATCCTCCTCAGTCAGTTCTTATCATGATCATGGACTAAAACAAATTACTTTTTATGCAAGGCTGTCCCAATGCATTTTAATTCTCCAGTTAAATGGAGAAAATTCCAAGATGGTTTACATCAACCAGCAAGCTCATATTTGACATTTCTCGTTCTGAATCTTAAGCAGAGATGCCAAAAGATTGGGTCTTTCCTACTGCAAATTAGCTGAGAGGGCTCCACTTAGACACCTCGTCCAAACACCCTTGATCTTCAGGAAGATTTGCATCCCAATCCGGAGTTTATCTTCACAGCTGACAGCTGCAATGTGTCTCAGATGCCAGTCAGTCAATCATGCCTTTTAATTTAACAGCAATCCCTTAAATTAGATGGCAGTGACAACAGCAAAAAATAAGGACTCTACACGACACAATCAATAGAGCACAGCAAAAGGGGCTTTGCTGACGCTCCACATCCACCTCCGATTTTGCTTTTTTGGATTCAGCCTCTCACTGACCCCAGCTGAAGACACGTCTTGTTGGCAGCTGTCTCCAGCTCAGCAGGTCAGGGCATTTTGTGTCTGAAAAACATGTCCAGACTGCAAAAACCCCACCACAGCTCTGTGTGCTACCACTGGGAATATTTGTAGTGGAATTTATATCACAGTTTCTGAATCATCTCAATTAGGAAATGAGTGGAAAAAAATGTCCTTTCTTATGCAAATAGGGGGAAGGATACTGAAGGGAGATCAAGAGTAAGATTGTTTTATACCATCTGAATCCTAAGTTTGTTATGCAATGGGGCAAGCGAGGGAGCTGCTCCTTCATCACTCTCCTTTCTACTGTGCTGGAAAAGAGCAAGTCCAGAAGGGGTTGTTCTGAAGATATCCTTCTAGTGCACCAACCAGTGATCGGTCCCTGGAAAGTCATACATTCATTTTGTTCCTTCTGTGGGAAAAAAGGAGAGAAATCTTTCATGGAGATGTCTCCTCCTTGTGTCCCATGCGTTGAAAGTCTACAGCAGCACAACTGAGTTGCTCCAGTGGTTCCTTCTCTGCCCTTTCCAAAATAAATCCTATTAACACTTTGTTGTTTTGCAGATTGTGCGCGTTAATATAAAAACCAATGCCCCAAGCTGTGTAAAACCAAAATCATTCATTGCAAGGACATGCAGTGATAGAACAAGGGGGAATGGTTTTAAGCTGAAAGAGGGTAGACTTAGATAACAGGAAGGAACTCTTTACTGTGAGGGAGGTGAGGGCCTGCCACAGATTTTCCAGAGAAGTTATGGTTGCCCCATCCCTGGAAGTTTTCAAGTACAGGTTGGACAGGGATTGGAGCAACCTGGGATAGTGGAAGGTGCCCCTGGACAAGAAAGGAGGCTTGGAATGAAGTGATCTTTAAGAACCCCTTGCAAACCAAACCATTCCATGATTGTTTGACTTTTCTCCATAGAAGGGAGATGGGTGAGGGGAAAAACAATTATAAACATGCATTAAAAGTTCATGAGCTGCAGGGCAAGGTAACCAGGGACTGTCTGCTCCTTGAATTTTCCAGTACTGGAATTGAGGGGTGTCGAATGAAACGGGCAGGAGGCAGGTGCAAAACCAGTGAAGGACATAATTTACAGACACAGAGCAGTGTCAAACGGTGCAATGCTTTCACAGCAGGAAAAGGCACCAGAGTTTCTGTGAATATAAAACAAAACTGGGGAAATGCATGAAAGACAAACCCATAAATGGTAATAGGTACAAACCCAGCAGCTCTTGTTCAGAAGTTCTCTGGGCTTCAAGCTGCTGAGTTGAACAAAGTTGGAAAGGACCTTCAGGATCATCGAGTCCAACTTCTGACCTTGCTGACCAAATCACACAGTGCCACATCCATTCATTTCCTGAACACTTCCAGGGATGGTGACTCCATCACCTCCCTTGGCAGCCCATTCCAGTGTCTCGCAAGCCTTTC
>VZUA01019247.1:2776-17623 GCA_013401035.1 Horornis vulcanius | reverse complement strand
AGATTAATCCTGTCACATAACTGCAGAGCTCACTCACTGTCAAGTAAGCATGAAGCACTGTCCACTGTCCTTGCCTCCTCTGGCTGGTCATTTCCCAGCCGCCTTCTCCAATCTGTAAGTCCTCTGTATTTACCCCTTTTTTCTCCTAATGTGGGCCTCAGGTCCATTTTTGCCAGTCGTGCAGGGACCTTACATAGGAAATGTGCTCCTCAAGGACAACTCAAAAGTATATAAATCCTAGAAGAGAGGGTACAAAGCCCAGCTCTTTTCAGTGGTGTCCAAGAAAAGTGGGGAAGACATGTTGGCCATAAATTGAAATACTGAGGTTTCCTCTGAACATCAGGATTTTTATTTTTTTTTTANCATGGTCCTGAGTGCTTGGATGTGCCTGGGTGGCCCTGCTTGAGCAAGGGGGTTGAACCATCTGAATTCTGGATGCTCTTTCCAACCCTAACCCCACTGTGGTTCTGAGAGAAGCACAGTATCTGAGGACAAGGCTTTCTGGACAAGATAGAAGTAGGACAAAGGACAGCTCCTTTATCCCAGTGGAAGACTAAGATGTAGCTCTCAAGAGTGTTAGAAAGAAGCTTGCAGAGCAGTCAGAAACACTGTGGTTGAAGAAGCAGTAAATGAATAAACAGCTTTACTTAAGACAGAGAAAAACCTCACTGATGTTCTCCTTCCATGACCCTGAGTATTTTAAAGAGCACTGATTTAAAATTTTTACCGAAGGCACAAGACTCTGGGTAAGGCTGTGAGACGATGAGAGGGTGTCCCTTGATGTCTCTAGCTCTCCTCTAGGGGGTATGAGCTGGAGCTGCTGGAGGGGCAGAGAAGGATGCTGGCTGGCCATTCCCTTGTGTGTGGGGGCAGGGACTCTACAAGTGCTTGAAAGAGATCACTGTCAGTGCCAGGCAGTGGACTGCCACGTTTTCCATACTGCTCTCCAGGAGGAACATGATACTTTATCGAGTGGGTGAAATCTTCTAAGTCCCTGAAACATCCAAAGGGATCAGAGAAATGGAGGCCAAGGCATATAACCTGATCTGTGCCCAGAGGAGCACTTTCCCCTGAAGTGATTTTGTAATGATGTGATGTAATTCCAGATGAATTTTTGGCAATGAATTCCATACTTTGCTTATGCATTGTGTGAGAAATACTATTTATTTTGATTTCTATAAGGGCTTCTGCCTCATAACTTTATCTGGTACCAATAGTCCTGTTATTAAGAGATAGAGTGAATTTCAAGTCATCTTCACATGATTAATTACCTTACTAACTGCTTTCCATACTTACCTTTTGTCCAGGCTAAAGAGTTCCAGCTTTTTAGTTTTCCTTCAAGCAGAAATGTCACATGACTTTGTTCCTTTTTTATTGCCTACTTATGCCTTATCACACTGGATTATGAGTTTTGAAATGGAGTAAACCAGAGCTGTATGGAGTTACTTGCTGGATAATATTGCTTTCTGTGGTTTTCTCCTACATTTTTTCCCAATAATTCCTAACAGACAATTTTCTTCTTTTGTTGCTGAGCTTTGAGTTAATTTTTATCCAGAGTGCTCTCCTTTATTGCAAAAGACAGACTAAATGTGTAATTCTTCTTAGTTTCTAAATTACTTTGAAATACTTATACTCCTCCAGAATATTTATTCTGAATACCTGTTACCATCTTCTGCAGTATTCTTCTCTCTTCATCTTGGAAAAATTGGTTCAATGAGTATTTTGCATTCTTACTCCCAGCTTGTTCTATTTCTTCTGCTTTCCAATGAGTTAACATATTTCTTTTAGACTCTGTCTTAAAACCATTATCATTGTTATGGAGCATTGTTTCACAGATGCATACATGCAGACTTTTATATCTCGAGAGAATACATTTCATTGTCACCAGGACTTACCATTAGTTTGTGTTTGCCAGACAGCATCAGATAGGCCCCAAAGAGCAGGGAATACAAAAAACACAGCAAGCTGCTTGGGATGAGGTTTCCACAGCAGTAGTGCTATTATACAGGCTGTGTTCGTAACTGTGGCTGTTGATTTAGAAAGAAATAAAGAAGAGAAATATAGATGCAATTATAATCAGGTCAGATTGAGGCAGATAACACTTTTTTATTCCACCCCCAATGAAAGCGCAAGTCAGTCTTAAAATCTTTCTGGTTCATTGAGCTTTGTGCTGACTGCGTTGATATCACATGAAATACAGGACAATGCAGGCCTTTGACAGTGTCTAATTCATAATTATCAGCAGTGTCCTGAGCTGAGATCCTCAGTGCTGATATGGTTGTTAGCCCAAAGGACATGAACCACTGAGTAGGAGAAGGAGCTTCTGAAAGGCTTGCAGTCACCATGTGAGATATGTGGGAAGGGGGACCAAACACCCTTCTGTTCTCCTTGCCTTAAATGAGGTTTCCATTTAGGGCCAGAGGGGACAATTAAGGATTTCTAGAAGGTCTCTTGGCTTTGGGAACTTCTTTTAAAAAGTGGTTTTCAAATGAGTCACAGATTCTTCCCCTCACAGGTGCACATTCACTGACTAAGTAAAAGACCAATAAACAAAATTGAGAGGTTCAGAGGTCTCCCATTTCTAACACTAGAGTTTTGGGGGAGATTTAATTGTTTATTGTTAGTATTAGGTGGGGTTTTTTTTGGTGTTTTTTTTTTGTTTGTTTGTTTGTTTTTGGTGGTTTTTTTTTTTAATATCTGAGTTTTATAGACTGAGAAACACACCTAGAATAGACAGAAGAATCTTTGAGCTAGTGACTGTAACAGAAAGCACTCTAAATTTCCCCTTCCTTCTCCAGGTTTAAAATTTCCTGTGGAGAAAATGCCTAGAATGCCTTGATGCATATTGATCTGTTCAGTGATGTTGCTAATAATACAAATTATTGCACAGTGGAAAAAGGCATTAGTCCACTTCAGTATGCATAATGCATACAGAGGCACAAAAGAAATATTTCTTGGTATTTTTTTATGCCTCCATTACTCTGTTACTCATTGGAACAATGATGTTTGGAGGCGGATAAGTTCTTAAATATGCAAAATTTTTCTCGAGCCAGCATGAAAATTACTGTCCCATACATGAGCCCTTAAGTTATTCTAGCCTGACACATGACTTCCTTCTATTTTTCTCCCTATAGAGCAAGTTGTAAAAAGGAGGGCAGGCCAACATTTTAAAAGATTCCTGAAATTTCACTCAAATTTCCAAGTTTGTAATTTCTTAAGACTCAGGTTAACAATGATTTGCTTTTACTCCATAAGGGTGAGGAGGTTTCAGCCCAGTGGAGAAATCTTCCTTATGACAGTGCAAGTCTCACCATCTGCATTGTAAGGCTGTTTGTCTCTGTCTGCTTTAGAGCTATAAAGCATCAAATCTATAGGGCACGTTCTGCATAAATAGAGCCCTCAAAAGTAGGCTGAACTTACATCACCAGCAAAGTGATAGAAGGAAAAGACAGCAATACAGTGCTTAACTGTGAGCTGAGCTCTCTCTCTTCTCATGAATGACGTTTATGAGGTCTGCCTCTAGATTGACTTTGGCTTTAATTGATAGCTGACAGCAAGCTATCCCTTTGTACCAGCAAAGGGGGAAGTAGTGGATCTGATTATATGTGGTGATCAGTCATTCAAGGAATCTTTACATACCTAATGCAAATAGAAGTTTTCTACCCGTGAACTGGGAGATCTTTCCGAAGAGCAGAGAGCAGAGGGAATTTACAGCTGCAAAGCAGATCATCACATAGCCAACGTACTGTATCCCCAGGGCACAGGTCACATATACCTGGAAGAGAAGGGATAGTGCTGCCACATTTTCTTTGATGGAAATATACAGCTAAAGTTCAAGGATCTTAGCCTGAGTGTTAGGTTGATAGCCAGCATGGATGAGATAAAAAGAGCACAGCTAGAGAGTTTGCCGACAAGCTCCTGGTGCATTGACTTAGTTGGCCTTCAGCAGCAAGTTTCCTAACCCAATTCCCAATCAGACTGACACCATGTAAACAGAGGAATAGCAAACAGAACAAATCTGAGCACTGTTTGCTGTACAAATAAAACTCCTGGAAGCAGCATTAGGAATTTTCTGCCTTTGCCATCATAGCCCAAGAGATGAAAATCGACAATTGACACTATGGTCATTACAGAGCAGCTCCCAAAAAATGAAGAGGACCTCTTCTATAAGAGCATGTAACCAGTGGAGGTTTCCATGAAGTGCCCCTTTCAATCTGTTCCAACACAGCAACAAGTGCACCCTTCCATCTGATTTAAATGCAAGGTTTGAAAGCCTTAAGCACGAAATAAGCAGCTCAGGAAGGTTGCCCTCTTTCTTTGGAGGCTTTCTCACCAAATGCCTGGAAAGCACATCTGCTGTGTGTCTAGATTGCTCGAGAAACTGGAGGAGTAGAAGTGGTTTTAACAATTTCAATCTGTCAGGGTCTGGGCTTGTTGCGGTAGTGACTGGTGAGGGCTTTCAGCCAGCCATGTTGAGGACTTGCCCTCTTACCATAAAGGTTGTCAAAATAAAATATGTGGAATGTGTGCTGACTTGCATTTATAAAAGCTCTAGGGAAACCAGGGGAGGAAGGAAGATATAAAAGCTTTGCTGGCTTCTGGCTTTTCTCCCAGTTTGTTATTTACAACAAGGTGAAGAGTTTGAACCTGTAGCTCTCTGCTGTGGCCTCCACTGGTGAGTTAAGCTCTCTACTGCATTGTTTTTGAGGCTGTTCCAAGGGACATATTTACTGCTGTTTGAAGATGTCACTCAGAGTTCATTCACGTAGAAGCAAGAAGTAATTTTGCAATCCACAAATCATCATTTAAAACATCTTCATTTGACAAGTAAATATAGATCAAATGCAATAGTAAGACACAACGGCACAAAAAAATCAGACAGAAATAGATTTTCATTTACATCTCACACCTTTGTGTAGTCACCAGAAAGAAATCCCTGTTCAAACCCACTGTACATTGTCAGAGGGATTAGAAGACACTGTCTTTTATCTTTAAGATGCCGAAAAGTTGCTAGGAACGTAGACCAAAAGGATGGTGCCTCTAGTTTTTCTTTCTCAGTCTCTGCTTGGTCAGATTTGATCTGGTCCAGAAATATAATAACCAGCAACACAGCTAGCACACCACTAGCTGCAAAAACAAAACAAAACAAAACAAAAAGTTCATGAAAAACTGAGGAATGCTGAAAGAATGATGGGAAGTCACTTGCTGCTGTTATTGTTCTGACTCGGTGCTTAGCTCTCTGTGGGATATTTTGGCAGCTGCCTCTGATTCCGCTTCAGTGTAAAGGCCATTTCTGTATAAACAAGAAGGCCTGATCTACATTCACATCTTCTGCATACAGCTGTGCACTGCCAAATCCCCTCAGCTTAGCTGTGGCTGGCCTGTTGTGACAGCCGCCGGGCCAGCTGCACGGCCGCAGAGGGTGATGGCTCACCCTTCCAGGGCAATCCAGGGGCACGGGGACAGGAGCTGGCCAGAAACAGCTCCCTTGGGAGCTATCAGAAGGCTTTAAATCAACAAGAGAGGAGTATTCACTTCCAGTGCCAAAGTTTTCATGGCTAGAGGGGCTCTTCTTTGAGATACATGGAAAGAAAAATAAATGCTGTTTTGAAACCCGGTATATGTTGTGCCTTTTTGGTTTTTTGGCTCAGAACCATGCTTTGAGTATGGAATATGTGCTGTTTTGAAGATAATAGTGAGCAGCTCTAGCCAACTTGAAAAAATGGAAGTTATAGCTTTAAACCCGTAATTTCCTAGCAGAAGAAGAATATAAAAGAATTATATAGAGTAGTTAATCAGAAAACGATCATGCATGTATCAGTCTAGATTTGTTGCTTTTGTAGTGAATCAAAACAATTTTTTAATGTTATCAAGAAGAAAACCATGTCCCATAATATACATGAGACAACCATAGATTCACAACTGATTGCTTCATTATGGATGCAGGGCATGATAATGTTTCCTCACTTATGCTGCCTAGAATTCCATCCATGGAAAGAACTACAGTTCAGAGTAAGATGAGAACCAGGCACCTCTTTCCATCTACTTTGCTTGTTTAATGTGCTCCTATGTTAGGTGTATGGATATTGTCTCTACTGTGAACTTTTAATATCCAAATACATCAGCAGATTTACAACAAATTGCCTCTTTTTTTATTGCTTATTATTTTTCACCTATGTCTCCTAGAATTTCTCCAGTGTCGTGGTTCCCTACATTGGCTGAGCTGTAAATCCTTCATGATTCAAACCATTATTGGTTATACCAGAGTTTTTATTAGTACTTATGGACTGATTGCTGGAACTTAAATGGGGGACAGCAGGACATCCACGTTTTCAGAAAAAAAAATACGTATAACAAATATGTTAAATGAATCAAGGACAACTATAAGGAGATAATGGCATGGCTTAATAGTGGTTAGTATGAACATAAATAGAAACATTCACAGTCCTTGAGAAAGTGAAACAGCAGAAGAGTTATCCATTATTGTCTCCACCCAGGCTGGGCAAAATAAGTATTCAGCCACCAAATAGAGGACACATTTAAAAAATGCCTGTGAATGAAATGTTTAGCCAGTTACTTTCCCCTGAGGTAAGAAAAGACATGTCTTTTATTAAGAGCTTAAAAGAAAAACAAAACCCCACTGACAGCAGGGTCAGGAGAAAGCAGGGTTGCATTCACTTTGCATGCACAAAGCCCAAGGGAGTGCTGTATATGTTAGTCATCAAATTTAAATTTAAACTTTACAGACAAATGTGCCTTTAGCAGAAAGTCATCAGCTCCAGTACTTTCTGGGAGGAGAGTGGGGAGATATTTTTTACACTTTCCCACCAATTAGGAATGTAGGCTGGGGAGAGAGGAAGGGTTTTCTGCAATGCCCTTGTGCACTGAGAGCTGGCTCTGCCTGGATCACATACACTCTGTTGGAGTGTATGGCAAATTCTATGCTTCTGTCTCAGCACAGAGAGTATATCTATGTTCAGAGACTGCAAAGATATTTTGACAGAGCTAAGGTGCACATTGCCTTGCCAGATACTTTCCTTTATCCAGAGAATAACTTCTTTTGAGTGGGATAGTTTTTGGAACTTTCCTCACTCAGTGAATTCTTGCACATCTATTTTTTCTTTTAATGCCATCAGCTTCCCTGTCTTTAATTCTTTTCTAGCCTTGTGCAAGGAAGGTCTACAGCAGCTGCAGTTACTAAATGAGAGATATGCAAATTTGCCTGGCTGAATTTGGGTCACCACACTGGGCTTCAGCTTTTTTCCAAGTGAAAAATGTAAGGAATATATTTCTCCTTTAGATAAAAATGATACAGCTCTGGCATAAAGCATTAGAACTATTTAGGAAGGAGTTGTTTACAGCTCTCACATGTCTTATTTTCCTTCAACAAATTGGATTGAAGGAGAAAGTCAGAAACTTAATCTGCAAAGCCATGCTAGCTTCCACAAGCACCAGGCTCTCCATCAGTGATACTGATTAAAGATTGTGTGGATTACTCACCAGTATAGACCCCTAGCAGTGTGTAGATTAAGGAGTTGGAGGGTTTTGCTGACCCAGTGGTGTTAGTGGTGTCAGTCAGGCAGTTGTGTGCCCCACAGCATTCCAGGTCTTCTTCTGAGATTTCCACTAATTAAGAATGAAAAGAAAGGCAGGTCAGTGAAGAGATCAGGTAAGTCCACACTATGTGTAAGGATATAAAGATATAAGGAATCCAGTGCTTAGTGATTGGCGCTGGTTTCAAGACTCCCCTGATTAGAGATATGTAGCTTCAGAATCCAAGTTTAACAAAGAAAAATATTGGTTTAAAAGAAACAAAAGAGAGACTGAACACTGAATTAATGGTTACATGAGGACGGGGACTAAAGTAATAGGCTGAAATCTGAATCCAAGCTCTATTTGCAGTATTCAAAGTTTGAGTATATATTTTTACCTCTTAATCATAATACCTTGTGAGACAGGTCCCTAAGTTTGCGCCAGCAATGGACTGATGGACTTCAGTTCTTACAGCCATCCCACATTTTCCCTAACCAGATAATTTCTCTTTATGTTATAGGAACAAAAACCACCTCAAGACATATTTTTTTTCCTAATTTAAATTACGATTACACAGTATTGCAATCTTCCAAGCAGCCTGCTTTTCCTGACTTTATTATTTTACTACTGCCTTTATAACTTTCTGAGAACACACTTGAAGCTAACAGGTCAGCAGGGTTTGGAGTAAGACCTTTGCTTTGTGCAGTCCTATCGTTGTTGTGTATAGCATATGTCAAAGCCACAAACACAAACGTCCTCACACGCACTGTGTCACCAGCACACTGTGCCCACTCCCTCCACTACCCCCTTGGTAAAGAATAAATGCTAACTAAAGTGTAAGCCTGAATAAACTGTCTACTGGGGGAGGATGATCCAAACCCCACACAATAATTTTAGTGCTTTCACTGCAGAATTTGTTGCTGGTCCAAGCACAATAAAGGGCAATACAGCTGTACCTTGGCTAAGACCTTAAAGAAGAGTTGATCTGTAATTTTTCAATTAAAGGTTATTGCATAACTGCTTGTACTGTGTTTTTCCTCATTGCTTCCAATCAAAGCTGCTGTGATGGGAATCAGCTGTTTGACTAGCTTCATAAACAACTTTAGGTTCAACATAAGAGAAAATGTAGTGACGTAAGGAAACTTATTACCTTGTTATAGTCACTGGCTACTACTACAGGCCTTCAACAAAAAATTGACAAACAGACCTTCAGCAAAATTACCATATGCAAAAGGTGAGTCACATGAGTGAAGTGTGGAAGTGTGTAAAACAAAATTTTATCGGTTCCTTCATCTTCTGAAGATGAGGCTGCACATGCAATTAGTCATATGCAAGCTGCAAGGCAGGGTTTGCACTGTTTCTCTTGAATTAAAACTGTAATATTGTTAAGTGAGGAAGGATGACTCTCATAATTTACACTGATTACTGTCTTCAGTTGTGGTATTACCATATGGTGTAATTTTGCCTTGCTGTGTCTGTATGCAGTAATGCAGGCAATACATCAAGAGTAGGTGCATGTCTGAATTTTATGCGTTTTGATTCTCCAGATGCATGCCATGTCTTCTCTACTGCTCAGTGAAATGATACATTTTAAGTACATGAAAATATCAATGGATGCCTCTGCACAAGTCTCAGAGGAGAGAAAAATTATTGTGTGACTGGAGTTTCTTACCCCCTTGCCCTAGCAAAGTTCCCTCTAGTTTAAAGTTGTGTCTCACTCAGAAGGCACAGTAGAGAAACTCATGTTATAGCTGCTCATCACTGTCCTGAGGATGTGCAAGGCCTCTGACTTTGAGGGCTGTTCACAGGCACACAGCATTTTCTGAAATTCTATGTAATAGATAAAAAATAAGAGTGTCTTTAAAATATGGAGAAACACCCTCAAAAGCAAAAGTAGGAAGGGATTTACAAGATCAAAACCACAGTGTTTTATTCCTCTTATTAAAATTATGTGTGCTGTGAAGCAGAGGAGAGTCAAACGGTTGCAGCCTGTACAGACCCCACAGCTGCACCACTGCCTCTGCCCTGCAAAGGAAATCTGACCAGACATTCCCTCCTGAGATATCATGTGGCTCTGGGACCAGGTCAGCCAGGCTCCACTGCACTTGAAAAGGTCTGCCAGCATTCTGTGTTAACAGTGCCTCACCTATAGTTACTTAGGTTTAAAGGAAACATGATTCTACAGAAGTATCACACCTGCGACAACTACTTCGCCATAAATCCAGAAATTCAAAGATTGAAAGCTGATGCCAATCTCCTGACATTAAACTTTAACCGAGCAGCTATTTGAGAACTCTTCAGAGGGCATACTGCTTAACTGAGACAGGAAAGAGGTAACTTCTTGCTACTCATAGTAGCAGTGTATATGGAAACTCTCTCCATATCTGGAGAACAATCCTGTTCTGATTTTGACAGGATGAGGAACGTACAGGAGATTGCAATGATAAGACATCACAGCGTTTTGAATCTCTAAGGTCGCATCCAAACATTAATTTATCTTCTCAACTACCCTTTTAAAATTGACACCAATTACATGCATGAGAAATGAGGGCACTGCTGCTGAGTGATTTCTTCAAGTTTCATTGGCATCTGCTGTCTGAGCCTGAAATACAGCAGAGGAGCCCTGGCATGCAGGCTCCTGCCAACAGACACTGCTATTTCTTCTTGACAGTTCTGTAGAGCACTCAGCTTCAGCAAGCACCAGCAACCAGTCTGGCTCACCTTGAATGCTTAACAGCAAACTAACCCAATACTATAAGCTTTGCAAAAAGGTTGCTTCAGTATTTTGCCTTTTTTTTTAACCCACTTCTAATAGAAGTCAGATGGAAGGACTGTCACTGCCTGTGGCCTATCTATGCTTTGCACTACAGGGGTAGAATTCAAAAAGAATTCAGTAGAGTTCTATTTTTCATCTTTTTGTCTAAACTCGTTTTATGGCTGATCTTGATAGAAAATCAACAGTTTCAGAGAGAAATTTATCTCATTTACTTCAGATATCTATCCTCAGATGGGCTAACTCTCATTTGAAGTGCCTGTTTCCATTGACAACAGAAGCTCAGCTGCTGAAATCTACCTCTTATCTATCTAGAACTAGCAGATGTTTATAGAAAGAAGTGACAAAAATTTCAATACATTTTACCTTTGGTGGAAGATTGGCTAAGTATCAAGGATGAGATTAGATTTCCCCAGATGCCGGAAGACTGAAACACCAGAAAGAAGATCCCAAAGTATTGGTTGATAATGTCTTTTGCATTTTTTCCTGCTTTCTCAGCATACGAAGAGCCAGCAATGGTGAGGTAAGTGCATTTGGCAGACCAGAGTGGTGCTCCTCCTAGGCCCAGGATCACAGAGGTAGGGATTAGAGTGTACCTGCCAAAGAACACTTTATTTAGTGCAGTTGTTACCATTAGCATAACAATCATTCGCCCAAAGATCCAGAGGCAAAAATAGACATCAAAGAAATAGTTTTATCCTTTTTATGATACAATAAATCTGTTACATGGAATCAAGAAAACTTGTGAAGTTTAGGGTGTGCAAGCATATGTAGCTCTGTGTGGGGGCTAGGCCTAAGCCAGGCTGGCTAGGTCTGTGCTCTTGTGCTTTAACTTCTCGTAGCTGAGAATTGCACATGCACTTCAGAAGATGGATTTTGACAACTTTCCTCCACAGAGTTGCAACACTTGTCACTGGAGAGCAGAAGTTGTTCATCCACCTTTAGGAAGAGTGAGGCAGGGGTTATCCTTCTGTGGTCCTCTTCTCCTAGAGCTACTGCCTGGAAGATAGTCTTCCCTTCAACATTTTCACATTTGTTTGTTTTTGGTGGTTGACTTTTAAATGTAACTTCTGATTTTTTTTCCCCACAGCGGAATCTCTTCTACAAACATGAGTTAGAGAAGCAGCTTCAGGTGGGTAGATGGATGTGTTCATTCTGGCTCTTTACACATTTTCACCTCTCTGGCCCACCTAATACTGGATTTATTTATCTTGATTTGTCGCAAGTAGCACCTTTTGTATCCAGTTTTCTAATCTGCAATACAGATTAGGAAGATAGATAGAGTAGGAATAGAGAAGAAAAGTAAGAAAGAACTTTACCCATACTAATTTTGTTTGAACACAACAGAGAGGGTTAAAGTACTTAAACTGTACCAGCTAGCATAGAAGTTCCCTAAGGAGAAGGCAATGTAGCAGCACATGGAGATTGCAATGGTCCACTTGCAGCCCAGCTTCTTGATGAGGATTGGAGGGAGGAACATGGACGATAAGATGAGAGCAGCATACAGAACACTCAGGGAAGCAACACCCAGGCCTTCTTCTGAGTTGAGACTGCTCTGCAGGGACAAAAGCAGTGATTGAGGCAAATTTTATCACAGGTACATATTACTGTGGTGTACAGAGAGTGGCTTTGGGCAGAAATAGACACAGCATCTGGAGCTGGGTATTATGATCTCATTTCCCCAAAACAGCCTGATTATGGACTTGGAATTTTCCTCAAAATGTTAGACCATTTATGAAAACATGATACAAGACCAGGTGAGGATTGCTCATATTCAAAGCTTTGGTTAAGTCAATCTTCAGATGATTTGATGTTATTTGTTTGAGTTTCTCTTTGAAAGCAAGTTGAATGAAGGATAACCTCTTCTCTTGGCCTTCATTTGTTGTCTCAAGCAGGAATATACTCATATCTGCATTGCAAGGGCTGGCATAGCAATAGTTGGAGATCCTTTGCTTTAAACTAGAGGTCTGATAATTTTCAGGGGCCAAGGTCCAAGTATCCTAATAGGCTCACAGCGGCCCTTTGTAGTTGGAAGGAATTGATCCACCCACATTTTCACAAAGAAGGAATAACATTTTACTGATCTAACCAGGTTTTATAATTTTGTGCTCAAAATAGTTCTCCTCTTGTCTTAATGCTCTGAAAGTTGAGATGAGAAGATCAGTTTGGGAGACCAGGACAAGCTTGAAAAATGGGTCCATGCAAACCTAATGAGGTTCAACAAGTCCAAATTAAAGGTGCTACACCTGGGTCAGGGCAATCCCAGACATGAGTACAGACTGCGAGAAGAACTCCTTGAGAGTAGCCCTGCAGAGGAAGACTTGAGAATTCTGTGAAAGAAAAGCTGGACAAGAGCAACAGTGTGTGGTTGCAGCCCAGAGGGCCAGCAGCATCCTGGGCTGCATCAAAATAGGTGTGACTAGCAGGGCAAGGGAAGTGATTCTCCCCCTCTACTCAGCTGTGGTGAGTCCTCATCTGAAGCACTGCATCCAGTTCTGGGGTCCCTGGCACAGGAAGGACATGGACCTGTTGGAGAGGAGGACCATGAAGATGATCAGAGGGATGGACCACCTCTCCTAGACAGGCTGAGACAGCTGGGATTGTTCAGCCAGGAGAAGACTCCAGGAAGACCTCATTGCAGCCTTACAGTACTCAAAGGAGACATAAAACAGTGGGGACGTGATTTTTCACAAGGGCAGATAGTGACAGGCCTAGAAAGGGAAACAGTTTTAAACTAAAAGAGAGGTTTAGGGTAGACATTAAAAAGAAAATCTTTACTGTGAGGGTGGTGAGGTATTGACACAGGTTGCCCAGAGAATCTGAGGATACTCCATCCCTGGAGATGTTCAAGCCCAGGCTGGCTGGGGCTTTGGACAACCTGGTCTAGTGGAACGTGTCCTTGTCCACAGTGGAGGCTTGGAATGAGATATCTTTAAGGTCCTTTCCAACAAAAGCATTCTGCAATTCTATGCAGCTTAGCAATATTTTCCTGATTGTTTTGATTAATAGGTGATATGATTCAGTACGATTTTGGAAGGGGTCTGGATGCTGAGGGGGTGGCACTGGAGGGCACCGTAGGGGAATGAAGCTGTTGGTGGCTTCATGGAGTGCTTTCCAAGCCTGCAGTGGCCATGCAGTCTGGCCATGCAGGACCACGGTGGCAGTCATGCAGCAATCATGCTTGGAGACAACCACGTACCTGGACAGTGAGGTGAGAACAGTCTCTGTTAGAGCAGTGTCAAGGTGTTTGAGAATTGGAATGGTTGTATTATAAACAGGCAAGGAGGCTTCCTGATCTCAGAGGTCTTATTTTTGAAATGTCACATGCCTGATTTTGTCAGCTACAGCTTCCAAAACTTAGAAGCCAGGCTTCCAAGATCGTATGATTTTTACTGTCTGGATAGTTTTGGGTTTTTTTGAGAGGGGGGTCTGGATAGTGGAATATTGAAATGAATTATGAAAATTTTTAACATTCCAGTACTTATAGGTTCACAGATTTACAGAATATACTGAGCTGGAGGGGATCATCAAGTCCAACTCTTAAGTAAATGGCCTGTATGGGCACTGAACCCACAACCTTGGTGTTATTAGCACCATGCTCTAACCAACTGTTTCAGATGGTGGGACTGACTTGCAGCTTCTAGGGTTTATCTTCCTCTGCCTCATTAGTCTCCCCAATTCATAATATCTCCATCCAGTTTTGGGACTGTTCTTGGAGAGCAGCCTTGAGCTCAGAATCTGACAATGCCAGCAAAGAAAAGCTGTTCAAGGAGAGAAGAGAGATGTATGGAACAAGGAGGGATGTCTTCCTGAAATGAGGTCAACCCCTCATTATTGCAAACAAGTTTGTCATGTTATGTATGAAGCTCCACCTTTAAGGCATACAGATTCCCTCTCTAGTGGGAAAATTCAACCCAGCTGATCATGATCATGTGTTAATATCCTGCCTAAAGTTGCTAGTCAATGTCTTCTACTCATTTAACAGTCATTAGACCAGCAGAGCCCTCTGGGCTGAGAAGGTTCTCCTTGTGTTAATCTACTCTGAAGCATTAATAAACAGCAACAGAAACCCTCAGATTTGTATTTTGGAAATAAACAAGTGAGCTCTAATGGTAACCTGAGTATTCAAGTCATTCTAGAAACCCATTTCTGCTACTGTGTTTTAGGATGTTAATGCCAGTATAAGCCACAACTGCCTTATTAAAAAATAATATTTTTACTATTATGTTACATCATGATGCTAGAAATTACTGTATTATTTTATACTTAAATTATTTAATGGTTTGGGCATAATTTTTAATTATTTTACATTGCTGTACAATAATAATTATTATAAAATCATAACAATTTAGAAATATTCAAAACAAACACTTTCCAGAAACTGAATTTGTTTTCCATTTTGCAACATCTTTTGGCAAAAGTCATCTCAGGTTAATTTTGTTTTCTGTTTCCATTAAGACAAATTTTGTGCATCTAAAGTAGTAGCATGACACAAGTATGTGAGCTGTTTGACAAAAAATACAACAAAATATTTAGCAAAC
>VZUA01019238.1:0-22038 GCA_013401035.1 Horornis vulcanius | reverse complement strand
TTTTTAAATGAAATTGAATTGATGAAGTTAAATGCAGTTCTTGCACAGAAAAAAAATGTGTATGATAAATATTTATGTGGTCAGCACTTTAGAAGTAACATATATTCACCATATATCCATATGACTGAAACTCTGGGTATCTTTATTATTTTTATGAAGGATACAAACAAGCATAAGATTGTAGTGAACGAACAGTAGAAAATTGTGTCCTATATAAAGCCATATTTATGATAACAGTTTAGTCTTATCCCTTGCATGGAAGTTTACTTAATTTTCATGGATGTGATTTAATTAGAAATGATCTGCAGAGTTGTTATCTTTGCTGATATTTTGTGTATATGTGTGTGTATTTTACACAAAACATGTTCCACAGCCATTCATTTGCACATGGGAGAATTCTAACAGGTGGGGGTTTTTTATATTCNAGAAAATTGTGTCCTATATAAAGCCATATTTATGATAACAGTTTAGTCTTATCCCTTGCATGGAAGTTTACTTAATTTTCATGGATGTGATTTAATTAGAAATGATCTGCAGAGTTGTTATCTTTGCTGATATTTTGTGTATATGTGTGTGTATTTTACACAAAACATGTTCCACAGCCATTCATTTGCACATGGGAGAATTCTAACAGGTGGGGGTTTTTTATATTCCCAGCCCTCTGCTACTCAGCTCTTGGCCCAGAATTTTGTCTGAAGACTTTTCTCAAGGCTGCACTTCCAGTGCTTCTTTAAGCAGACTCTGTGTGGTCTGCTGCTTCTTTTTCAGTTTCTCTTCCTCTCCTTTACTAAAATGTCACTCAGCAAAACCTTCCTGACTACTTTCTAACCACTGCTGCTTTTGTTTTGAGGAGCAACAGGCCCTAGTATTTTGCTTGACTATCTTCTTATACAGCATTTATTTCCATGCCGGAAAGCAAACATTTTTTTCGACCACTTTTTACAGTGTTACACCTGAACATTTTCAGTGAAGCACAAGAGACTCTGTATTTTTAACCTTTGTACACCACTTTTATATTTAGCTCATGAAAGACACCACAGAAAAGAGAAATGAGAAGGCTCTAGAAAATATGGCACAGAACAAACACCACACAAGGATCTTACACAGCACTTTTTTCCATACCTACCAATGGTTTCACTTTCCCAATTAATTGTTATCTGGACGTTAGCAATAAGATGCAAAACTTGCTCAGTACCATCTAATACCAGTGCTCACAGGCATGGATATGATCCCTGACAGATCCTAATGACTTCTTGTCAGGTCATAGAGCCTTTGACTATGGGTGGTGTTTATATGCCTAGATGGGTTTCTTTGTTACTGGAATTCTTCAAGGGATTTTGTTTCATTTACATCGCAGCTGCCCAGCCCAGGTGCAGGTATTGCACTTGTGCTCTGATACTCATTGNACCATCTCCCCAAAACCCCATGGTCTACTGAAGTAGAAGCCTGCAAGATTCTAATAGTAACACAACTAACACTATTAAAAAAAAAAAAAAACGTGTGGGAGGCCCTTCCTCTTGTGAACAGGTTCAGGGATCTGTCTGTGGTGGATGGGGGAAAACTGTTCCTAGTAATTAGGGAGATACTGTAAATTGCTGTCCAAAGATGGTGTTAATTACCTCAATCAACTAAAATTGTTAATTACCTCAATCAACTAAAATTGAGTCTGCAGTCTTCCATACTTGCAAAGATCTCATTTTGGATCACTGATGCAGTAGTAACTAAATAACTGCTTCTCCTAAAAGTCAATGTTGGATGGAATTAATCTAAATTTAACTTCCTATATACTGATTATCTATTCTCTACCTGGTCTCAGCAGAAGAGAAAGCTTCCTCAGCAAGGATGTGCTGTAGTGCCTTTAACACTCCCTTATAGCCTAGATGATTCCAATCTAGATTCCTATGTACAGGTCAATGAGTTGTACCTCAGCGTTGGTGTGCATTTCCATGCAGTCACCAACTTGACATAGGTACCATGAGCAGCCTGCCAGTGGTCTACATGTGATGCACATTTCTGGTGTCCTGAATTGGGACACGAAATTCTACTTACCTTGGATTTGAGACTTTGCACAGGAGCATGGTGGCTTGCGCCATTCCTGTTTGTTGCAACGGCAGGGAATGATTCTGCAATCCATATTGATCTGAGCAGATTGCTTTTGATTTACATTGCTACTTGCTTTATGTGAGGTAACAACTAGCTTAGGAATAGCAGGCAGCTGTAGGCAAAAGCTAGGAGGAATGCTTCACAGTATTTGTTCATAGTGCTTCATGTGACTGATGAAGATTTTGATGATATTTTTGGGTTAAAATTTTATTAGTATTAAAATGCTTCATCTGCCAGAAGGCTTTTCTCCATGTTCTCGTAAGAGCTCTGTAGTTATTTGTTTGTAATCATAAGAACTGGTAAACGAAGGAGGGCAGCAGGCATCAGGGCTGATATGGGAAGTGTCAGTCATCTTTTGGATCATCATTTGCTACGACAGCGGTGGGAAGGAAGAAGAATGGCGGTCACAAATTTATTTTAATGTGTCCTGCAACCTTGTGATTGATTAGAGGAAAAACAGATTGTTTCATCCTTTTTCCACAATTGGATTTTCTGGTTAAATCCAGAACTGCTGAAGTGCAATAAAACACTCTCATGAAAGCAGTAATCTCCCTAAATCTTCAAATTTCCCCCACCCCACCTCCCCACCTCATTTCATATACAAACACAGAACAAAATGATGCATAAAAGCAGCAAAGCTGATTACCATCAGCAGAGTTTCCTTTTTAATGCATTAGACCTTTAATCTTTTCTTAAGTATTGGCCATTAAAATTATTAAACTACTTCCTCTCCTCCTGCCAATGTATATTTTTTGAATGAATTGACTGAGGTATTTAAAAAATGTTACTGCATTTTTTCCACTGCTGTCCTGGTGTGTTTTGTAGTGTAAATTTTGCATTGCTTAATGACGACATTTTACTGCTTTCTGCAGAGCCAGTGGCTCCTGTAAGCTGATGGAACAGCTTCTCCCCTCAGCTCTTACCTGGGGGTCAGGGAAGCTCCCTGGGCAGCAGTGAGCAGACAGAAAGGCTTCTCTCTCTGCTGGAATCTGCTGGGAATGGGTATGCAGGTGTTTCAGAGCCACCTTTTACTTCTTCAGGCTCATGAATTGAATGAGCATTGGTCTTAAGACTGCCCACTACCAGCTGGTTAAATACTGGCTAAATAAACATTATATCAGGGAATAATGTCATTATTTACCCAGGTCCAAAAGCACTGAAGGCACTGTAGGGGTGGTAGCAAACAGCAGCAGGTTAGATGGCATTTTCTCTGCAGGATAACCAATATAACTGGCAAAGTGGCATGGGGTCTCAGGAGACCCTTCTGACACTGACCCTTCTGCTTTTTGAGTATCACACTGCCTGAAGGAATCTCTGTGATGGAGCCACCCCAAATCATTTGTATCTTTTGAAAATACTGATCGTTGATATACTTAATACTATTGATTCCAAATTAAGTGTTACCCTGTATATATGTGAGATCGGTGTTCTCACACTAGGCATTTAGAACAAATGACAAGCCTTTCTGCAGCTCTTGATTTAGTATAAATCTAGTCTGACAGAAATTAATAGTGCAGTCTTGAAATATGAATCATGGAAAATGAACAAGATAAGTTCTTTTACTAAATAAGCCACACGCTGACCACAGTGACTTCTGCTCTGCACCGTCTGCTCTCCCTGGAGAGCGGTGACTAAGAACAGGGTGCTGTGGAAAAAATGTTTGGGTGTAGCAGTTGAGTTTCTGGATGTTGTGATCTGATCTTGTGAACACTTCAGCAAATGAGTAACTACTCACATTGGAGCAGTCCCACTGAACAGAAGCCACTTCTTCCTTACGTGTTTGCAAATAAGGGCTCAGCTTTCTCTACAAACAAAATATAGTCATTTATTTTACATTTCTGACTGTCAGTTTAACTTTCATTTCACTCAAAACAAGTAATGTTCTTATTTAAACAGGAGCTGAGTGCCACAGGAGTAGGCTGACAAAAAGCCAGCCCTGCTAGCAGTGTCTGAATTTCAGTAAGCACACATGGAAAGTTGCTTTGGTCATTTATTTTGAGCAAGTTCGCCAACTTGGCCTGTCTTTCTGAATAGTTCACTTGTTTGGTACAAGTAATGAAAGACATTCCACTTATCTTAATTGCTTTACTTGTGTCTTCCATATTCCTGTAATGGTTCCTGATTGTTCAGCCTTAGAAATTAAGTGTATTGTCTGCTATTATTTCCAGTTACCCGGTATGGACAGCTAGGTAGTACCACTGATGGATAGATGCTTGTCTTTCACTTTTAAAAGTCTGAGATTCAGTTTTTGCATTAGATTAAAAGTACAAGTAATGTTAACTGGATTAATTTAGCTCCTGGCTGGCTCTTGAAACAAAGCAACCAAACCAACTGGACAGTGTAGTGAGTTGTCTCTAGATACATTGATAGCTGCAGTTCTTGTGCTTAACTTAAATGTAGATAACCTTGTAGGTAATCAGAGAAGGGTTGTTTTCAGTTAAAGCAGTTACTTTCTCTTCACATGAACGACTTTGGTTTAGACATTTCTGTAACAGACATACAGAGCTAATGAAGTTGTGTGAAGACAAAAAGACTGACTGAGATCTGATTCCCTCCAGAAGCCCACAGGACAGTGGATAATGCTTGTTCAGGCAGACATGGAAAAACTAGGAAATACCAAATTAATGCTGCCCATGTAACCTTAATAGAGCTGCCTATATATGCCTCAATTCCTTGGCCTCTGGTAGCTGTGTGGGGTGTGAATCAGGGTACTGTAATACAGGGGAATTTTGAATTTGAAACCTCCCCCAAATGAAGGGCTGCAAGAACAATTTCATAGGGTTAAAACGAAGCATCCCTTATGCCCACGTGTTTGGAAACACCTGACTTATTGTAGATGAATAATTTTCCACAGTTTCATCCTTCCAGTGTCTGCAGTTCTGTTCTGCTTGGAGGAAGCACAATTATCTTGAAAAACAATATGATACTGGGTTTTATAATGGAAAGCACGTGGGACCCGTAGTGATACAATGATCTGGAGGAATTTCTGGTGGGAGCTGTGGTCATTTGGGTGTTTCTGTGCCAGATTGCTCTAAGAGTGAGTCTCATAAAAGGGTTTTACAGCTGTTTGCCCTGTTACACTTCCACTGACTACAGTTCTGTAAGTGCTCAGTGTGCTCCATATGTGGCTATGTTTGGAATAATTCCTTTTTCTTTTCCTAATTTGTTTCAGAAAATGGATGATTTCACTGACTGGGTTCGAGGAGTGTCTCCACAAAGAGCTGCAGCAGCTTGGCTGAAGGGCTGGGGTATTGTGGTGGTCATTGCCTTGATGGAGGTGAGACAAGGGAGAGATCAGGAGCCTGCTAAGCAGGCTTTTCTGCTGGAAAAATTATAATGTGGAACAAACCATTCATTTTTATTTGTGCTCTCACCTGTAACTTTAATTTACATCTCTGAAGACATAGTGCTGTGCTGGTGCTCAAATAGCAGCTTCTAAACCAGCTCATGAGCACATTTTACCCAAACCTCACCTTATCTGCAGGCAGCCAGGGAGTTCCTCCCATTACCTTGTTCCTTCAGAAAGTGGCTGCGAATCATAAGGCAGAGCAGAACCAATGTATTGCTTCCTGCTGATCAAATCTCAGTAAGAATTAACAGACCTTAGAAGAATTTCCCAGCAGACCTCGATAGAAATTAATTAAGTACCCCTTCTCTACTGGATTAACCAAAACATTCTGTTTCATTTAGTATTGAGAACTTCTTTGATATGCAGTCTGTGTGTTGCATCCCTGGCTCTTCCTGGCCCTGGGCCCCACTGAGCTGGCACTGCCCTAATCCCATCCCATCCCATCCCATCCCATCCCATCCCATCCCATCCCATCCCATCCCATCCCATCTCATCCCATGGGATCCTTTCCTGGCTGAGCCCCAGTGTGCCTACGGATGGTGGGCTTCTGGCTGACTCTGGTCACCATCCCCCAGACCAGCCTGGCCCATATTGCTGGGGTCTGCAGGACAGGGCTGGTCAAGGAGGTGCCCTGGTGCTGCCTCCTGGTCCAAATCCACACTCCCACAGCAAAGCCCTCCGTGGAGAGAACCTGCCTATGTCTGATTTAAATAAATCAATTTTGCTTTAGGGCCAAACTGAAGATCTGAGAAGCACACACATTAGCTTCTCAAAACGTGTTCTATGTACAACTAATAGGGCCTTTGTATGATGTTTTCTCCAAAACAATTTGGGCACAGAGATGAAAGAGTCTGACTCCCAGACCTGTGAATCTCATGCTGAAAAGAGAGCAAGTGTCAGTACTGTAGGTGAGACTTGCAAGTCCTTGAAAGGCAAGAATAATTTAAATCATTTGTCTGTAGGACCCTGACTCCACACCCTCATGTGTTTGAGGCCACAGACATCAACCTTGTTTCCCAGTGCCATTGCTGCACCTTTATCTCTCCCAATTCTCCCTCTGGGCACAAGCCAGAGTAAAAAGCAAACTAGAGGAACATCATCAGTGTTGTCTCCCTTTTCTACTGAGTTTCTAATGAGGAACCATGAGCTGCAAAATGTTTCCTTCTTAAACTCAGCTGACCCCTTCTAGCAAGGTCTGGAGCCCACAGTATCACTACCAGGAGACTTCCGTGAGAAGGTGAAAAGAGGGCAGATGGCTTCTGTCTAGGTTTTGCCTTTCCTTTTGGCTCCTGTTCACCCTCATCTGTCTTACAGCATAAGGGAATGCAGAGGTCTCCAAACAGGCTACCTAGAAAATTCACTGTTGTTTACTGCAAACTGGGGAAAAGGATTCCTGCTCCACCAACACGCTGCTGCCAGGCTGAGGGCAATGTAACACCATGGAAATCAGCCGGGATGAAGCTGGAATAGAGCTACACTGGATCAACACAGAGAATAAACAGTCACATCATTATATTTATACCTGAGGCCCTTGTGCCTCTGAAGTGCTCCTTGCACTGCAAAGCAGCAGTGTGGCACTTGGAAGTAGGAATAAAACCACCTCTTGGCATAGCCTGCCCTGCCTGGAACAAAGAAACACAGCAATCAGTGTGTGCAAACAGCCTGGTTTTCCTTTTCCAGCTGCAGTATCACTGCTGACTGTCTCTATTCAACAAGAATAATGTCAAATGCTTTTCTGGCAGAAAAAAAATGCAGACTTTGACCACACATTAACCCCATTAGTATGGTGTTAACTTTTGACTTTAATTTTGGCACAGTGTTAGGGACACTTAAAAGCAGAACAAAATGAAAGGAAATGTTAAACACAATCCTCTTTCTCTTGAAAAAGGGAACGATAATTTAAGGGTAATGTCGCGAGATGGCTGAAAGGGTTTCACATCTCTCTATCTTCCACAGAGTGTTACCAGAGGTAACCTGGGCAACTTGCGAACAGCTATGTAGCATAGCTTTTAAAATTTTACCCCATGAAGTAATTTCAAATGTGTGTCTTAGGAGGAATAAAACTATTACTACAGTAATACATTCTCTAACTGATAAAAGTGCAACAGTAAAAAAAATAATTAAAAATATCATTAATTACTATATTTCCTATATTACAATTTATGCCTGCATTTTACATACAGAGAAATAATTCTTAAGAAACATTTCTTAGGGGAGTAAAACTCCTAAGGAGTTATCATTTTGGTGTGTGAAAGGCTGCATATGCTGCATCCAGAGGTTTAATATTTGGCATGATGTTATTTGCAGCTTCACTTGCAAAAAGTGTCTGAGAAAATTAGGAGCCATAAATTACTAATTACATAAAATTTCCAATAGCCAAATGATAGTTGCTTCCAGCAGTGAGATTACTATAACAAAAGCCAATACTGATTTCCCAAGACTGCAAGTTGGATAAACATGAGGCACACAAAGAGGGATGTGCTCAGCACTCTTTTAAGGTAAACCTGAATTTTACTTTTCAATGGTTGCATATATTTACCGAAGGAGAAGTGTGGAGTCAGCAGCAATTGCATGGAGAAACCACTACATCCTATGGCTAGTAAACTCCAAATGTGCCACAGGGGACTGATTGGAAGTTACCTACAGCTCTCTCATTATCACAGCACTTTGCATCTCTGGTGACTTTTGTCATGGTAAGCAGATTGCAGAGGAGTGAGTACAGGATGAAATGATTCCAAATACACGAGCATATTGTACAAGAGACCCACACTTCATCTACTCTATTGAAACACAGGAACAAACACTCTTAACTCTTCCATAGCTCTTGATACTTGTTTTTTCTGCATTGGTGGTGCCTAGCTTTCTCAGGATTGCTCCACTGTGTCTATTTGAAAGTACTATAAAAGTGAAAAAGATTATCCACACAGAGGATTTTCTCATTTCCCTTAATAATTGAATGGGCATAGTGTCACCCTGTTCTTTTTAGCCTTCTGATATTTACATTTCTGTAATGGAGTTTCTCACAGATTTTCACATAAACAATGTATTATTATTGTAACCGTCTCTTCTTGTTGACATTCCTCTCTTGAGGAGAAGAAACTTGATGAACTTCTAGTTTGACCAGTGTGGTTGGAGAGGTGACAACCTTCATCCTCCAATCCCTGGTCCTTGTCCGAAATCTATATAAATTGAGGTCAAGAAGTAAACGCCCCCCTTTTGCCCTGACGACTTGACTGTGTGCGTGTCATTCATTTAGTGTCCTATAGTGACAGGCAGAGGGTGAGCTTGAATTCCTCGAACAATGTACACATGGCCAACACATCCAGTGGAGGGACAGAGAGGCCGCCAGGTCCCCAAGACCTTTGCTGAGGTGTGAGAATGTCCCCATTGGCTGGTCACACTTGTCTTACCTCCTAGTCCATGCTGGCAACTCTGCAGGTACAGAGGGTACTGAGACACTGACAGCTTGTCCCTTTGCAGCTCAACTGCTTCCAGAGGAAGCCGAGGAAGTGCCAATGGTCACCACAGACACGCTGAGACCAAAAGCTTTTAGGTCAGTAGGCCCTCCTTCATGGTAGATAAGAAGATCTTGCCACTTTGGGGTTTTTACTATATGAAGAAGAGCATTTATTTGAACTTTATATGCACTATTAGCAGATTATGTTATTTGGATGTTCAAATTAATTCAGGGTTTTTTTTTTTGCTGTCAGACAACATAAAATGCATTGCTTGAGATTTCTCTAAAGTTTCACATCACATTTGTGGTAAATTGCTTTAAATAACAGGGATGAGAAATGCGGTATGATGCAGCTCAAGAATTTTAGCTGAGATAACACAGAAATAATGGATGTTCCTTTATAGTCCCAAAATTTGTTAGAGTAGTATAATTTATACTGTAGTAAATGAAGTATTAGGCTATATTCAGAATATTGTTGTATTAGACATTGTAAAGATATACCATAACTGATTGTTTGTGTCTCAGAGCTATGATCTAAGAGCCTTAACAGAGCAAAAAAGCAGCAGAAGGGAGAAAAGGGTGACAAAAACATCTCAACAACTGAAGTGTGATTCATAGCCAAGCATTAAAAGCAAGTATCTCACCACTTCTGATGTCGTCCTCTCTACATGGGCAGCAGAGCAAGCGACGTGATGAGCAAGGTGTCACTCTGTTTCTGGCCAGAACTGCAGCAGGCACTTCCAGCCTGAGGAAGGCTGTGCCCTTCTCTCCACTTAGCTGCACGGGTGCCTGAAAGCTGAGAGTGCTTGGTACCTGCCAAACAGCAAATTTCAGTGTAGGGTTGTTTGTTTTTCTTTCCTGCCAATGACTTCTGCTGCAGTCACTTTCAAAGACCATCAAAATCTTTCACTTAATATTCCAAACACTACAAAAGAAATTTAGATGCTAAACTCAATGTGTATGCTGTTTTTCATTGTTGTTGCTTTAGAAATGCAGCTAGGACATTGTGGTGGGTTGTCCCTGGCTCAACACCAGGTGCCAGTGACTAAAGTCACTCTCTCATTCACCTCGTCAACTGGACAGGGGAGAGAAAAATATAATGAAAGGCTCGTGGGTCTGCTGGGTGTCTGCAGAGTAGAACCTCTCACATATCCACACTCCTCTCTTCTCTGGCAGCAACTGACTGCCTGATGACTGTAGTAGTTGGATATGGTAAAACCAATAAATATGGTATAAGTTGCAGCTACCTTTCCTGGAATCACGGGTTTTCAGCTTATTTTTCCTGTCTTTCCTGTTACTTTCTTACATTTAGCAGAAGAACAAGTAAATGCTATTTAGGATTCATATGTCAAATAAAAGTACTGCAGTTAAAACCTCTAGATAAATATGTGTTCTTGAAATAAGCATCCACAGAGAACCAGACAGTTCGCAGATATCTTTCGTATGATTGTTTCAGCCTAATATTTTTTTCTCAGTAAGGTTAATATTTTATTTCATTTTAGCTCCCATAAATTCTTCAGAATCACACCATAGAAAGGTGACAAGTGGTATCCAATTCCATACTGGGAAGTCAGGGAAGTCATTGCAGGTCCACTGAGTTAGCTCCCAAGCACTGGTTTTCTAGTCATATTTGGAAGCATATTTTCCTTCTCTTCATTAGTGTGAGTAATTAGTAATTAATAGGAATAAGCAGCCTCAAAAAAAGCAGTGCAGAGGCTTTCAAGCCTGGCTCTCCCTCAGTGCAAACAGAAATACTGATTAATGCAATCTCTCTTCTGAGTCTCCTCTGCCCTCTTTCCACAAGCGTTTCTCTGAATCCACATCTTCACTGTCTGCTCAGAGCCATGTCCATTCTGCCACCAACAGTTACTTGTGACGTCAATCCCCTCGCACCAAGGGTGTCACAAGCTGCTGCTGGTAGCCCTGTGTGCTCTGCCAGAGCTTGTCCTGGCCCCAGGAACTCTAAAGGAGCCCCAGGCTGTGGCAGGGTGGCATCAGCATGCTTAGGCTCTCAGCTGAATCTTCAGCTCAATGTGCTCTTAATCACAACACATAGGTCTGTTCTCATCCTTAATACTCAATGTAAGAATATAAACTGTAAATAAATGCAGTAAGTGGAAAGCAGGATTTATTTTCTGAAGGGTTTTTTTGTCCCTTTCCTGCTCTCTTATGGTTTCTTGCCATCTTCCTTACAGATGCCTGTTTTGTGTGAAATACCACCATTAAAAAAAAAACCTTAAAACTAACTTAGGGGAGTTTTCTCCTTTTTTGTGGATCAGTTTCAGGGAACAAAAGCCAATGAGAAATCAACCTACTGAAATGAAAAAGAGGCCAGCAGCCACCAAAGTCTAAGAAGCCATTTTGGAGAGATGAAGCAGAAATAATGGGTTGGTTTCCCAAAAAAGAGCAGATTCCAGAGACTGGCAGAGAGACACATGTAAGAGGGAGAGAAGAAAGGAAGGAACATGGAAAATTCGTGCTTCAGCCTAAAGAATTGTCCAGAAAGTGAGGAAATGAAGGCATGGGGATGCGTAGAGGACCTGCACTATTTTATCTAGATTTATTGTCTGTCATGGTAGTAAAAGAAAGAACAATTAGTCCAGAATCTCTTTTGAAAGGCCTTTGTGTTATAACAAGCAAAGTTCTACCTAGCCACAGACAGGCTAAAGCAAACTCCCTCATGTGGCTGAGGTTTGGAAGTCCTAGGTTTGGACTCACAAGGCTCTACTCCCATAGGTGCTCATACCAAGAAGCTGCACATTGGGGAAGGCAAGGAAAGAGTGGGCTGGACTTCTCTCAAATCAAAGACAGCTTTGGAGTGCATCAGTCTAACACAAGTAACTAAACCACTGAGACCTGGCTACACAGCCTCTCCTTATTTCTTTCTGCCCTTCCATAGCTGGCCTTGTCCAGCTTAAGAAATGAGTCTGTTCTTCACCTTTTTCCTGGGTGGATCTCATGTGTCTGCATTCACAGGCTGCACGTGGATGATCCTGTCATTGAGCTGCTTTGCCCCACTCCTGCTTGTTGGAGCCCAGAGTGAAATTCAGTGGAAGTTCAGAGAAGCTGAGATGCACTCAGATCCACTCTGCTGGCCTGGATACAGGCCAAAAATAGGCAGCAAAAAACAGCCCAGGACCTACAGGTCATTCAGTAGTGTACAAATGATACTGAAATTCTGAAACTTGCTATGGGCTCAATTACATCTTGAATGAGCTTCTCATTAGCAACCATTCAAACCTTTTAGCCTGTTGAAAGACATGCTAAAAAAGGCTTTGTCCCGCGTTGTTCTTCCCAGATCTCTGTCAGAGAGCTGCTTTCTCTAAGAATCACCAACCACAAAAGCCTGCTTTCCTGCTAATATTTTGTAGACTAGCATTTCTGACTTTACAACTGATGTCAGGCCCCCTCAGATGTGTCTGTGTATAGGATGGAAAGCCAACCTCAAGAGTGGTATAGCATGAGCTGAGGGTTGTTCTTTGGACTTTTACTTCATTACCAGTAGGCCAAATTGATCTACCTGAGGAAAACTGGCAGCTCCTTCTCTCAGAATCTTTAGGATTACAGTTATGTACCACTTAAAGTTTCTTCTGACAGATTTGTCTCCATATGTTCACATTTCATGCCAACATGAGATACTTTGTTAAGAATTTGTAAGTTATGCAGCCAATACATGCCTAAATCCAACTACACTCTTTCAGTAATACTTGTCTATTTAATATCCACTGCTGTACTCCGTGTTTGTAACAAAGCTCTCTCTTGCCATTGATGTTACCTTGATAATTAGATTATTAATATGCTATGACTATTAATTAGTATGATTTTCTTTAGTATTATTTCTCTTTTGCCTCTATAAATCATCTCTTTTCAGATGCTTGCCATAAATTATTTGCATCACTGATTAAATTCTGGCCTGCCTTTTTGGCATATAAACCTAGGAAAACCCTTTTTCATACTCATAGAAATAGCAACCTTAGTTGCATCAGCACCAGTTCTGGGGTTTGGTTATAAAGCAGTGGCTGAAACCAGTTGATATGGTTAACATGAAACTGGCTTGATGTCGGTTGGAATCTCAAAGGAAGAAGGTCAAATTCTAAGTAATACTGATATCAATTATAACACCTAAATACTTTCTTATTTAGAGTAACAAGCAGTTTTTCTCACCATTCTTGCATATCATGTTACAAAATGAAGATAATCCTTATTACATTGCATTTGGCCAATAATACCTGAGACATCCTGATCTTTTTTATTCAATGGTCATCATTTTATTGTCACTCTGACAATATTTATTTTTCACTGCTGGAATACAGCCATGCTCAAAATTTAATGCACAAATTTGTTGCTGCCTTTAATTCTTCAATACTTTGGTGTCTTATTTTGCAAGGTACACAACAAACCTGACTATCAAGTATATTAAGACCATTTTTTTTTTTTTAGCTACTCTTCTATTTAAAAGGATCTTAAACATTATGGAGAGAGTCTCTTGAGAATAACCCGTGCATGAAAAGCCCTGTAAGCAGCACATGAGCTCTAACTCTGTGGCTCTGCCTGTCAGGAGGGAAATACAAAGACAGGAATTTGTTGTGCTATACAAGTTCTTTGCTCTGCCTGACTGTTATTAGGTCATGGGAATCAGAGCCTCAGGTGCCTCAAATTCATGGCACGAGCATATTCAGGTGAGTGCAGAAAGTACAGATGTTTGACACTGAGAAAAAGCAAATGTTGCTGTTGGGTCCCAAGTTAGCCACCACAAACATTCATTATCATTGCTGTTATTATTATTATTATTAGTAATAATAATAATAATAATAACAACAATGATAATGATAATAATAATAATATTTTTAAAGAACTGTCATTTGTGGGGTAATTTTCATACTCCTGACACTATCAACACAAAGGTAGGAAAATAAGACAAGGCCTTCATTTCATTCTCTCACACACTGGCTTGGAGGGTACAATGTACCCCAGCCATTCAGAATGCATTCAGTATACCATTAGTCCCTAACAATGCAATCACCTGTAGTCCTTAGTGTCTAATGAGAAATTAAAGACTTATGCTTTAGGGTATGCCCAGGTTAGCTTCTGCAACTGCAAATGTTTTAAGGATCTGAATGGATCTACATTCTTCATCTCTTGATTTCAAGCTCTTTAATTTGGAAGCACTTTTGCCAGGCTTTACAATTTGTATGGCTATCATGCATTTTGCCAGCAAGCCTGATTTAAAAGATCTTCAGCCTAACAAAAAATCTGTAAAAATAACATATTTAAGATGTTGATTTTTTTTTTCTTGGCTACTTCATCATATTCTCTTTGGTGCTATTTGGATTCTTTTCTAGCTGAGAATAGTACTGTCATGCATCCAAACCATGATCGTAGGTGCATACAAATCTTTTAAATGAAAATAACCACTACTTGTAGTCAGTAGTGGAAAAGAATGGAATAAAGATGATATGCTTTGGCCAATCATCACAGGAAAATTTCTAATGAAATGTTTTGCAGTTTCTAAGATTGGTGGAAAACAGGGCTAGGGGTTAGAATTTGAGGGGTTTTTTTGGTTTAAAATGCTGCCTTAAAGAGTATTGATGCAGCTGTCAAGAGAGAGCTTATGGTCTGTGGGCAAACAAGGCAATATGGCTGAGATTGGAGCCTGTTGGTCCATAGCACTGACATGTTTGGAAGGAATATTATTCTATTCCCCATCAGAGTAATTTATACCATGTATAAAATAAGCAAACAAAATTTCAAAGCCTACTTCTCTTCATCTAGCCCTCCCAGTCCTAGAAGACTAGAGTTAAAGACCACAAGATGAGAGAATCATTATTTCTGTTTTGATCTGTGAGCTCTGTGGTGCAGGGGATCCTGCTGTCAGAAGAAAGATCAGCAATTTCAAACACTTTTTTTTCAAATAGTACCAGAATTCATATTGACTAGAGACCACGTATGATTATATGGCCAACCTTGACCATGTCATTTTCCAACTTTTTTAGTATTTTATTTTGCAACTTCAATTTTAATTATAGTTGTTGTGGTTTAACCCCAGCCAGCATCTAGGTCCCAGACAGCCACTCACTCGTTCCCCCACCAGTGGGGTCAGAGAGAGAATCAGAAGAGTAAAAGCCAGAAAACTTGTATGTTGGGACAAGAACAGTTTAATAGGGAAAACTAAAGGCACACATGTAAGCAACGCAACTGTTACTTGGGAAGACAAAACACCAGCACTCCAAACATCCCTCCTTCTTCCTTTTTCCCCCTGCTTATATACTGAATGTGATGCCATATGGTCTGGAATATCTCTTTAGTCAGTTTGGGCCACCTGTCCCAGGCGTGTCTCCTCCCAACTTCCCATTTAGCCACAGTCTCCTCTCCAGTGTGGCAGCACAAAATTCAGAAAAGGCTTTGGCTCTATGTGAGCCCTTCTCAGCAATAACACAAACATCTCTATGTTATCAACCCAGTGTTCAGCACAAATCCTAAACACAGCCCCACACGGTGAAGAAAATTAACTCTACTCCAGACAAAATCAGCACAGCAGTGAAATTACATCATTTGGGTGTCTTATTTCTTAGGAATATTTCAAGTAAAGTTTAAATTATAGTTTGTATATATGATGTGCATGTTCAAGAGAAAGAAATGTGTAACTTGCTTTAACTTGTAGCAGAACTGTAGCAGAAGGGAGCTTTAGAGGAAAAAAAAAAAGACACTTCTGGTGCTTGAGGGTGTTTCTTTTTGCTGGATATCAAAGCCTTACAACAAACAGTGAAGCTGTGAGAGATTTGTGATGAAAACATCTGAAGAGTCTTTTACCATAGAGTGTATTAACTAACCTGACCAACAGGGAGGATAGAATTTCTCTGTACTAGTCCTGTGGAAGTTACCTGCGTCACTGGAATAAAGAATAGCAGCCTAGTACATGCATCACAGTAATGAAAAATTAGTGACAGCTTCAAAAAGTCAGGGTGCAAGTTCTGGTGGGAAGAGAAGCCCCTGGAAGCTCTTGCAACAGCCCTTACCAGCCATGATTCAGGTATCAGAGCTGTCACCGGCTGGATCACCAGGCAAAGCAGATCTAAGCCAGTTCAGAAATGAGCACAAGGAGAGCATAGCCAAATTAACAAAAGCATGCAGTGGTGATTTTCTGCCAGCATGTGTCACTGGTATTCTAGACAGCTCCCTGCTTGTCTGCCCTGTGCATACCAGGCCACCAGCCCTGCCTCGTGGCAGGAATATTTTGGGGCAGTTTGCTTAGACAGGGCCAGCGTTCCTTTTCCAAGGTCAACTGGTGACCCAGGAAATAGCTTTGTAAGAAGTGCCATGCCACAGACAGGCCAAAATGCCCCGGGAATCTTGGCATTACAAGTTCCATGTGCTATTTTTGCCTCTCTCTTGAGCAACAGAAATAGCAGCAGCAGCAGCATGTGCCCCTGCCTGGCAGGGCCAAGAGAAGGATCTGGCTGCATGGAGGCTTGGCATCAGCTCCCTGCCCACTGTGGGGCACATGGAGAAGGCAAGCAGGGACCAGCACTCACAGGTGTGTTCTGCAAGAGCTCCAAGGCAAGGAAGGGAAATGCCAAGCTTTGCCCAGCAGAGCTGATGTGTATGAGTGCCCCATAGAATTGGGTTTGCCTGGGGCTTGGTTCTGGCTAGACTGCAATGACATCTGCTGTAACCACTGTGTGTAGACATAATGGCCAAGGTCTGATGTCAGGGTCCAAAGAGAAAGATGTTACAGAGGGTAGGAAAGAATTTTTGATGAAAACGGATAAAATGAAGGGGTGAAAAATCTTGCAACTTTGTGGCTATGCTGATAGAGAAAGGTAGTGTGCCTCTTTTCAGCACACCAGTCCTGTTCGGATGGATTTGAGCTAGAAAATTCCTTTCTTTTATGGCGTTTTTGATTTGGAAAACAGAAAACTGACTTTCTGGTTTAGAGGAACACTCACTACCTAGCTGCCATTGAGCTGTCAATGCTCAACGCTGCTTGCCTCCTGCATGCTGGACTGTGAACTGCTGCCAGTGAAGTACCTGCAAATGTTTACTGTTGCTACAAGTAATTAGCTGTTTGCAGCTGGGCTGCCGTGTCTCAGACAAGTGTAGCTAGACCTGGAAGAGGTCACCTCCATGACTCCTGCTCAAGCAATACAGATTTTTAAGGACTCTCTCAATGCATTTTTTCCAAAAATAAGAACGCATAGGAAAGAGGAGAAATAAGAACTGCTCCAAGTCAACTGCTCCCACTGAAGCATAATCAGCTCACCAGTCCTGACCATAAGAACAAAGATACACATGCAAACTATTAATAGCAGCATAAGCATATAGATATTCTGAAAACAAGCAGACACTCTTTCTTTTGTAACAGATTTACAAAACAGGACAGATTAATTCTCAACTTTTTGAAACTTAAGTGTCTGGAAATTCCAAAATTAGAGGTGTGAAAGTGGTGTGTAAAAAAATTTAGAAGCGTTTTATGATTACCACTGTTGGCATGTCTAATTTCTGATCTAAATAGTATTTAACCAGAAATCATGGCAACATCAAGAAGGACTAATGAGAAGGTCATTCTGGGGCCATGTGTTTTGTCCATGTAATACTGGTGGTTAGGAGACAATGTGAAGCACTCATGTCTCCTTTATATTTTATGTCTTATAGAATGGCCAGAATGTTGTGAAAGGGCTAGTGATGGGCAAAGCTTTTACAAAGGGTTAAGAGATGTTTTCATATGCCACATAGCCAGAAGGGAACTTTAAGAAGGGACTTAACGCAAATATTATAGCTGTATTTCTGATTATGTCACAGAAAAAAATCCCCACCCAAACCTAATAAAACAAACCAAATAAAAAAAAAAAATTCCAAACACAAAACTGAAAACAAATAAAGAATTCTATTAAAAAAAATAGAGGAAGCAGTAGTGATCATTGCAATTACTCACAATAGTTAAAACAAGGATATATTTCAAACCATGTACACTTGCAATTAAGGTTGTTCCCTGATCTACAGATGATGCAGGTTTGGATTTTTTTTTGCAATCAGGTAGTATAACTGGGATCTTGTTCTGTACAGGAGTTCCTAAGGACTTAGAATGGGTTTCTCTCAGTCTTTACTGTCCAAACGATTCTATTTCATGTGCAAAATGTAGACAATTTTTGATCTAGTTACTAATTCTTTCTGTTGTTTTTTATGTTAGCCATATGGAATCACAATGGAAGTTTTCTCCCACCATGGCTGAATCTGCACAAGCACTGATTGTCCAGACCTGGGACCTGACCTGAGCAAGTTGAACCCTCTCATACCCTTCCATGCACCTTCTGGAGTTTCCTTCCTATGGGCATCAGGCCATGGAGGCAGAGATGGGAAGCAAAACTTTGCATTCTGCACTCAGTATTTGTAACATGGCTGTGATGTGTGCCTGGAGCTGGGAAGTATTTCTGACTCCCACCAAGCTCTCACAGCCCATTCCTGCACCTAATCCTGTTGACAGCAGAGGCTGATAGGCAGATAGCACCATTCCAAGGGCCAGCACTAGCTGATCCACACAGGAAAACAGAACCCTTCATCTTCTCCTGCAGGGTCTAGGCCTCTCTTGCCTCCTTGCTGGGCTCTTAGAAGGACCACATGGACCTGGAGGCAGGCAACCCTATTCCCAGTGCTGGCTTGGGAGTGGACAGCAGAATGCACAAAGAAGGGGAATGGCAGGGAGAGAAGGAGGTCACATCCCCCTTGGCTGTCCTGCTAAATCCACACCTGAGTTTCATTACATTATTGCATTACAGCTGACATCTCATTATGGAAGCTCACAGAAGGCCTGGACTTTTGAACCCAAGAGCAAAGGTCAATTTTTGCCACTAAATCAAGGTGGCAGAGGAAACATATGGTCCATGGTTGATCCCTCCTCCTTGTCCTGATTTATTAGAAACCAAGAATTGATTTTTTAGGAACAACTGTCTTTGTATTTATTTTCTGTGTATTTGGTGTTTGGGATCAGTTAGATCTCTCTAAAAAACAAAAACAAACAAACAAAAAAAAACCCACCCCAAAATCAAACCCCAAAAAATCCAGCATAAAATCCCCAGTAAACCTATATAATCAGGTTTCTATTTAGATACCTGATATTCTGAATTTTTTTTTACTTCAGAGATTGTTTTAAACTGTCATCCCTGACATTGCCTTTTTGTTGAAATCTTTTACAGTCCTTCCTTGCCGTCCCTCTATGTTTTAGTGAGTTTTCATCCTCTATCCATATTCCATTGTGACTGCCTTTGGCTCAGATCCTGCACTAACATGGTCAAGAAATGCATACATGATAGGAAAAAAACCCCATAGGTGAGCTAAAAGTCCTTCTCTGGGTAATTTGTATGCTCTTCCCAGCTAGCTGTAATAGCATCAAATCAAAGTGATAAGGATACTGCTAAAATTGCTTTAATTAACATCAGTTTTACACCATAAATCATTATTAATTCCCACGCTAAATTTTGGAAATGGCCTAGATTTTTTTGGCCATTGCCACCATTTGTCTGGAACTTTTCCCACTCGCAGACCTTTGCTTGTTCTTCTTGCTCTTGTCCTGATGTTTTCCCTGTCAAGTGGAGCTTCCATCTGGCCTGAATGTGTGCACAAAGTTACTCTCACTCCTTCAACCATGACCTAGCTCCACTTTCTGTCAGTGCCTGGCGTTTTTCTAATTCCAGAGGTAGATGAGATGCTGGAAGTCATTGCTGGTCTGCCTTTCAAGAGACAAAATCATTGATCGGAGATTGTCTTCCCATATTAGTGGGTTATTGCAATTTAACAATACTTCAGATGTCTACATAGAGAGGCCAAGCACACATCACTGATACATCTACATAGATTAAGCTTTTCCTTTTAAATGGAATACAGCCACTGCTTTCACCGGGAGTTCTTGCTTCCAGACATATTAATGAAGGTGAATAAAATATTTAAATTTCTTAGCGGCTCATATGTTTTGCTAGATGTTGACTTTCCAATGACTATTTATCAGGTCTTTCTTTTATTCCATTTGGGAGCTTGGACTAGTTTGTCTTCGCTGTTTCATATGTGTTGATAAAATTCAGTTCTGCTGAAGGGAATCCGTTCTTTAGGAAGGCTGTGATTGTCCTATGTTTCTATTTTGATTTCTATTTATACACTTCTCTTCCTTAACAGTATTCAGCTGCCCTGTTTGCTGTGTCATTTGTATGCAGACGATATTCGGATATCCTCTCAGTCCCTTCAGAGCCTACAAAGAAGTTTGATGTTTTGTGTAATTGCCTCTGTGATATTTAATCACGGGTAATTTCAAATTTTGTTAAACTTAACACAGACAAAACTGAGTTGCTATTGATTAGTTCACTAGCGCAGAGGTCTCAGGTGTCATCTGTGGTAGTTTCCATTTGTGGTATTTCTTTTATCCTTCAGATAATGCTTGTGACCTTGGGGTCATTGTGGATTTGGTGCCTGCTTTTGAAGCCCACATCAATCATGTAATTAAAGTGTCTTACTACTGTCTTTGGAATCTAACTGGGCTGAGACCTATGCTCTTTCTAGCCCACTTGCTAAAACTTTAATCCATTTTTTTTGTCTGACTTGACTACTGAAGCTCTTCCATGTGCCCTCCACTGTTTGCGTTAGGGACACAGTCTAGCTATTTAGGAGTATACAGTGAATTAGCCATGTTCATTGAATTCCATTCTAAGTAGTCAATGTATTTTTCAAATGTGGCTAGACCCTAGGTATCACTTGGCTGTTCTTAGCAGGGGTCTTTTAATGATATTTCATTTAACAGGATACTCTTTCCAGACAGACCAGGAGAATTTTACATGAATCATATCAATTTGCGCTGTTATTTTTCAACCTTTTTCTGAATGTGGATGGCTTTAAATAATGAAAATTTCAAGATTGCTGTCACTTAATGTTATTAAATGTTATCTTTTTGGCAAATTACAGAAGCTTTGGTTATGACTCCATTACAATCCTGTCTTTACTTGCTTGTCACTTTGAGGGTAAAGATTTCCAGAACAGCATCTACTAAAAGATGACTGGTTTCAGTTTTTATTTGCATTTTTATTCAGAACTTATGTGTAACAATTCTTTTCTTTTTGCCAGTACAATGTCACAAGCCACATTCTTCTCTCACTTGTGTCTACAGAGTTCATTGGGATAGAACAGGATTAACAGAAGCCTTGACCATGATGCAGTTTTAAAGAATCCAGATAAATGTATACAAGTATGTAAACACTTATCTAAGTTTAAAATTCGTTCAACTTTATTTGATTCAGAGTAATGGCAGGTACTACTGTTAAATCACTCTGAAACAAATGTAAATAGAAAGTGATGCAGCCTATTTTCCTGTTATAAAATCATATAAAATTATATGTTTGTATTTTTGAAAAGTTAATGTGTAAACATATCTTAGCAGCAGGCTATTGCCACATACACCTAATTATGGTTCATACCTGTCCTAGACGAAACATGAGGTAAAGTATGCTCTGACACACAGTGAGTAAAGACAAAAGCTAGAAAAAATAATCCACGAAGAAGCAGGACAACAGTTGCATGCATCTGAAATGATTCCACTTAAAATCTCTTGAAAGGAAGAGTAACATGGAGCACAAGTGGATTATCAAATATGCATGCCATGGTGACAAAGCAACACTCCTCTGCTTCTATTGCTTGACACACAGAATCACTGCTGAGACAGCAGGAGACAAGAAGCTGTCTGGCATTCAAATACAACAAAAAGGCAAGTGTACAGACATTCTGTTTGGTTTTTCTTTCAGTTAGATTCTGTAAATAAGTGCCTGAAATTATTCATTAGCATTGCTACATGTAGTCTCAGTGTTTATACGGCAGCCAAATGGGTGAATTTCACTGCAGCAAACTGCTACAGGAAAGATTAATTTGCACTGAATTAAGTGGAGTAGTCTATTGTCTACCTTTGCTGTGATGCTTTTTTGTCTACATGCCCAACTCTAACCCAAGGCTGTTCACTTAGATGTGAAAATCAGATGTATGGGATAAACCGAATGTTTTATTTATAGCAAGAACATTAATATACAGTATGCTGTGCACTATGAGCAAGGATGGTCTAATGGCACTCTGGAGTGGCTTGTTCCTCACTGAAATGTGAACT
>VZUA01019230.1:799-21109 GCA_013401035.1 Horornis vulcanius | reverse complement strand
CCCCCGGCCCGGCCCCGCTCCCCCGGGGCTGCCGCGCCGCCGGTGGGCTCCGAAGCCGTCGGGGCGGGGGACGGGGGAGGTCGGGCCGCCGGCGGCCGGGAGCTCTCGGGGACGGCACAGCTCTGATCTTGGACACACTAAAACCTGCTGCGGGCGCAGCCCAGGTGCCGGGCTGGACGGGCACGCAAAACCTGCCGCTCCTGGCACGGCTGTCTGGGGTTAAACTGCACCTGCAGCTGCTGGTTTGGAATCAATTAAATTACAATTCCCTTTCACCTACTCACCCCGGCAAGGTGTTTCTTCAGCAGGGAGATGCACGCCTTCAGGGTCGCCTTCATCACAAGGCTGGCGCAGCATTCATACGCGGTTTTCAGTAACTTCGTTTCGGAGGAAACAAATGCCTCCCCAAGAACACAGAGGTGTCAGTGCGTGAGCCTTTCAGTGTGCTAGCTACGCACTCGTTCTGGTCACCACTTTGTGTCTCGGGGAGAGGGAGTTTATTGACGGGGGAGGAGGAGGAGGCAGATTTACAAGTTGTTAAGACAGAACAAAACACAGCCTATTAAATGTGCAACTCCTGTTACTACAGAAGCTATTTGTCAGTAACTGGGGCATAAGCAATAACATGTTTTAAGTAGTAAGAGTGGAGAAGCCTCTGTGTCTGCCGGTGGCCAGCTCTGAGGTCGCCCGGCAGGCTGGCACTCTCGGCGTGCGATGCAGGGCAGGGCACCGACGGCATTTTCTCCAGAAGTGAAAGGACACAGCAACCTGTCCTACTCTAGGTAAAGAGTTCAACACTTCTGAGAAACTTGCTTTCCTGAAGGGGTTCTTTATTTTCGAAGATTTTTTAGCTCCATGTTTGCCGGGGAAGAAGATGCATACATTTTTTGAATAATCGATTCTCTTAAAACTTGAGAAAGCAACGAGGCAGAGCACTTTAAACTATACAGAGTTATATATATATTCAAATCTTCATTATCTGATTGCAGTACTTGTTTTTACATTTATTATTTTGAGGTTAAAAAGTATTTTTATATATCTATTAGAGTATGTATTAAGGTTCTTGTAGTTAATTAAACATTTAAAGGGGTTTGCAGGGCAACTCCAATACCTTCAGGCATGCTTTTTCACAACTAGTTTATGTTATTTCACAACTAGCTTAATTTTAGCAGTATAAGTTGAGAGACTTCTATACTGGCAAAAGCCAGGCAGTACTGATTCATTGTTTTTTTCCCTTTTTGTTCTTTATACTTGGGAGAAGTTGAAAGCACTTATTCAGATTTATCCCCAGTTGCATTAGGCATAAATTTGCCCATTATATGTACTCTTCACTGGAATGATAACAAAGGGATGAGGAGATACATAATAAAAGAAGAATGCTAAAATGTTTTATTTGATCTGTGTATCTACTGAGATTACATTATTCCAATAAACCTCTGTTACATCAATTAAAACATGTTCCCTCTAATCACCATAAAAGAAGCAAGAAAATACTGGTGGCGTGTCTGTATGATACTTTTTGAGTTGTACTTAGTTGGAAGCAGTGGCCATCATAATCCTCCACAGATATATAGATCACCAAAGAACAAGAATCACTCTCATATTTTTGATTTTAAATCAGTCAACCTTGCGTCAATATTATCCAGTGCTGGAAGACTGAGGCTACAAATGACCTTCTCAATCTAGCCTTGGAAATCAAACCTGGATAAGAGACCCAAGGGAGGCAAAAATAAGATGGCAAAGCTGCCATGTGGTACAAAGAGACTAGCTCTGCCCAGTGTGCTTTGAACCAACCACTTGGGTCATCAGACTACACTGATATTTTTTAAACTGCTGGTTGTACTTATATAAAAGGTCTATTTCTAAAAGGTCAGATAATCTAGTAAATGTAAAGCCAAACTATAACCAATATTATTCTTTGCAGCACTATGACAAGATATAAAGGTTGTACTTAAAGGTAGACTTTCAAGGGAGCCTCTGGTAAGACTCAGAAATCCAATATCAGACTAGAGAAGCCATAGGAGACTTTGTGGCCCTGGATCAAGAGAGAGGCTCAGCTGTGGCAAATGCTCTGCACAGAGGGTGGGAAGCAGCTGGCCAAGAGGCCTCAGGGGCCAGCTGGGAACGCATTGCAGAAAGGGCAAGATTAGTTGCAGTTGGGCTGGACAGGAACCTGAGCACTTGGATAGGCATCTTTGGGCCAGTCTTACTGCTTAGCCATGAAACTGAGCATCATGAGGTTCTGACTGTTTGTAAATAGCTCCCTCTTCTCACACCTGCTGTTGGATTTTTGGGTCTTAGACACACCTATAACTGGGCATGATTCATCCTGTGAGAAGCCTGGCAGCTCTATAAAACATGCAGAAAGCCTTGCTGTTGGCTTCTCCACTGCCTTGTCTCCAGATGCCTCTTGTACTGTTGCTGCAGCCAAGGCAGGATTACCCAAACAGGCATCCAAAAGTGCCCCCTTAGAGCTGGCGCCAGACCTTCCCTTGGGTGTGCTGGCAGCTTCCCCCAGAGAGAGGAAAAGGAAAGTTCAGTGTATGATTTCACTGTCTAGAAACAGGCCCATCTATTTCCTCAGCAAGTGCTTAAGGAGGGACTGACTTACAGCATCAGATGGTTGCCTTCTGCATTATCTCTGAAGTAAAGTAATGCTGTTCCCTACATCATGCTGTCCTCTAAGAGGAGAAGTTATCAATAACTGTTTAATGGGAAGATTTTTTTCTATTTTCTTAGACTTTTAAAATGTTTAATACATCTCTACTGCATTTTTCTTTCCCTGCATTGTCCTTGGTCAATAAAAATAAGTTATGAAGCATGGGTACATGTAGCAGGTGGCATGATGAATTACCTCTTTAAGAAGCGATGTTCTTTTCCACTATGGATGTAATGTTCTTCTCAGGTAGTCATAAGAGGGTTCTTCTGTAGGAGCTCTTAGTCATTTTGGAAAGAGAATTAAACTCTCTTAAACTTTGAAAAGGTTTTAGTAGACTTATGTATAGTTGAGTTCTAATGAAACTCCTCCTCCCTTTATTTGTGAGTAATGAAGTAAATAAAATCAGCTTTGCATTTCTGTAGTGAATAATTCATATTGCTAACACTTACAAGCAAGACATCACCAAGTTGTGTCATAACACAAAATAATACTGTAATTCAGATCATATCCAGCCTGCAGACCTGAGCAAAATTAAAACTGGAAACCTATGTTAAAATATCATTCAATTAACAGCATTCCCTGCCAGGTAAAGGTAAAAGAATTTTAATTTATAGTTTAAAATTTAGGGAAAAGGTGCTTTTTTTTTTTTTTTTTTTTTTTTTTTTTTTTTTTTTTTTTTAAACACATCAGTAAAATAAAATGCTAAATAATACATTTAAATTTTTATGTTTCCACATGTAAAGGCTCTCTAGATAATGGACTTGGATTTTAATATCTCTGTACCCTCAGCCAGAGTTAAGGTGCCTTTGCTGCTTCTTCACCCACTTTTCCATAAGGAAGAGTGTGGGAGATATAGCTCACTGTCCAAGTGGCCTCATGCCTTGAAGCAGCCTGACCACAGAGATTTCTCCTTCTGGAAACTGGCTCTTCCCATTCTGAGCTCATTTCAAACACTACCATCTATAAGAGATGGAAGAAGTACCCAGTGTAGGATTTAGCTGTAACAAAAATACAGAAATCCCAGTCAGTGGCTGCTGTTGGAGATGTTTAAATTCAATTAATGAGTGCTTTTCTGAGTTTAGGTTTGTAAAGGGCCCTCTCTGATTTCTGTATGTGGCCAGAGTCACTCTGCTCAGGGCACTTTCAATAGCCCTTGCTGGGCTGGACCACAGCAGAACCAGGGTCAGGCTCAGAGCCTGCTTCTCTCACCCTCAAAAATTAGAGCCCTGCAAAAATTTCATCTGATGTCAAATGCAGGAACAAGAGAAAGCTCTAAGAATTCTATGGGACAAAAAGAAGGGTGCAAAAACCAGGGATGTGTTGAAAGCCCATTGTTCAGAGCATGCAGTGTGGGAAAGACCTGCATTTTTTCAAGATTGTTTCCACTCTGCAGCTAATGTAGTTTAATGCCAATTTACAGAATCAAATCTGGAAGCTAGCACTAAAGCTGGACTGTGTGCCAGAGCCACTGCCCCATGGCATCACTACCCCATTCAGACACATCCCATAGACACTGGGTACATCCAGGTTAGGGTCAGGGTGTTCAGAAGATGGCAAATAGAGCACAGTAAGTGCTTGTAAGGCGAAAAAAAAGGATTTAGATTTGAGTTGTTCTAGACCTCCAACTGCTTGGACGGGTGCTTTAACCATGGATCTGTTGGGGATGTGGTTGAATCATGGCTCTGAGAGACAAGCTGCTTCACTGGGCTGATGTTTGTTGGCATCGCTGCAGAGCTCTGGTTTAGTTCATCCCCCAAGTAAGGTGTCTGCTCAGGAATGAGAATGTGAAGTTAAAAATACAGAGTGTAAACCTAAAAGCTGTTCAAAGCATTATGTAACTGGAAGATATCAACTGTGAAAATGAAAAAGTTACATTATAGTCAGGCAAATAAAGCAGGTACTTTCCACCACAAATATTTAAAGACTTCAGGAGTGGAGATTATTTCTGTTAGCAGTATCTGATACTCTCTCTTGCTGAAGTTCTGAGCTGTCATCAGCCTCCTACTAGATGTTGCTGGAAAAAGGAAGGAAACCTTTAATTCCCAGCCTAAGCTTGCATGTCAAATATTCCAGTAGTTACATAAAGTTTTCAATAGTTGTTAGATTTACACCTTTTATTTTTAACTCTAGACTCTCACAGCTCATTTTGCTTTTTCACCTTCTTCTGGCTCACCCTTCATCTGTTCCCAGAAGCCTCCTGTCTCAGTCCTTACCAATCAAGCTACTTTCACAAGCACTGCCATTAACAATAGATAAAGATCTTTTAAATAAATTATTATCTTTACTTCGAAAGATACAGATGACCAGATGTGCTAATGCAAGAGATCTGTTTGCCTGGGGGAGCCTGTGTTCTTGTTAAAACCAAGCTTGGACTAGCTTAGAGTTGCACCAATTTCAGTTGACACACGTACAATGTCATTTACCTCTTGTTTCATCCATTGTAGCACTGTGTCACAGAGGTGCATCTACAAAGATGTGTTAGACTAATTGCAGGTGGAAAGTCTGGGTAACAGAAGTCACTGAGCCCTGGCAGCAAACAGAACCAAGGTGAGCCCTAGTGGGCAGGCTTGTCATGAAAGCTTATGAAGTTTAAGAAATCCCACTCAAATATTTATCAAAAAACCTCTTCTTCAAACCAAACCTTTTATCCTTAAGTATTCAAAGAGAGAAAAGCCATGTACATACCAAGCTCCGTGTAGGTACAGAAGAGTGACATGGTACGTGGAGAATTCTGCCCATATCTGGACCCATTGAAGTGCAGCTGGAGTATGGAAAAATCATTGCAAGTGTCTGTTCTTGCATGTGCTTGCTCTAGTTTAGTTGTAGACTTACCTGCCAAGGGGTGATCAGTAATAATGAGATGTGGGGCTGAATTCCACCACAAATTCCATATTTCTGATCTGAACAGTTGAACTCAATAATCTTAAAAGTCTTTTCCAGCCTAAATATTCCAAGGTTCTATCATCAGGGTCATCAATACAAAGAGGACTCCAAACCTGTAAACAGGTTCCCCATTTGATTAACTATCTCTATCATGATCACTGTTCTTACATTCTGCCTCAAAGACAAAGCTTTGCAGAGAGCCACAGATAGCAAGGATGCAGTTATATTTAATTCAAAGGTATAAAAATAGGAAGTGAGCGTTCACTTCATTATCTTTCTAATGAATTATAAAATGTATATCATCAAAATAAATATTCTTGAAATTGCTTCCTAATGAATCACTTACACAATGTGCCTACTCAGTTGTGTCAATGATTAATTATATTCTTGCCTCCTTCCTGGAATACAAATGCTTTTATTAAAGCAATCCAAGGAGAGTAAGACAACAGACTCATTCTTATGGTCATTCATTTGGTTGTGGATTGATAGAGTATTCCTTTCACTGTTTTTAGAGTGCATCTGAACAGCTGCAAGTGGCTGTGACATAAATGAAAGTTCATGTCACCTTAAGCAGAATGAGATGAAAGACAGTCTATTCATCCAGTTTCAGCTTATCAGTGCACAGTCATTAAATACTAATATTATCTGGAGCACTGTGATAAATACAGAGCGTACTGTGCCAGCTGCAGGCGTCATCAGATGGGAGCCTTTTTACAACATTCTGATGCACAGAGGTGAATTATTCCAGATTATTAAACATTTCATTAGTTCTCAGCTTCAAGATACCGCTTTAGAAGTGGCCAGTCTCACAGAAAAAAATCATTATCACAGAATGCAATACTTACAAATTGGTATTTGTGAAGTTCAGCGGCTGCCACTATGAAAGAGCCTCAGAAACCTTTGTGTAGGTGAGTGACATTGTTCTGCAAGGCTGAAAAGCAGTTGCTTATTTGCATAATGGCATTCACATCATTGTTGAAAGATTAGGATTCATTTAATGAAAGTGGTCATGGGCAGAGAAAAATAGTTTTGTACGGAATTTAAATAAGCCACTCCTGAGCTTAGGTATTCCTCTTTGGCTTCCTAGCACAAGTCACATGGCAAACCTCGACTGACAGCTGTCCTTGGCACTGATGGCCTTCATGCCAGTGAAGAAAATGAATGTTTTTTCTTATGCCTAACTACTTAGATGTCAGTAAGCAGGTTACTTTAATCTAGTAAGTCAACATCGGCAACAACATGGAAAGAAAGGAGCACTGGAGAATTCATTTAGTCCAGTCTGTCTTGCATAATGCAAAGTGACCAACTTACAGTGACAGGAAATGAGGAAGGGTGGTGTTAACTAGGAATGTACCACATGTGGCTGTGGGGTGCAATACTTTCAAGGTATTTAGTTAAAATTTATGCAAGTTAAAAGACAAACCAAAATAAAATTAGGCCAATTTGAAGAATATCCAGACAAAAAGAATCCATCTTTTATGTACCCTCTGTATTAAAAATATTTGATTCAAGTGAAATTTTAGTAAAAAAGTGCTCTGTTACCTAGTACATAGGCTGCAGCAAAACAACATCGGTAGCTTACAGAACAAGAAAGAAAAGGTTTTTAAAATGTATTTTGTAAATGCTTTGAATTACAAAAAAAAAGGAGAGTGCTTGAACCACAGCTGACTGCATTTGATAGTGTTCTTTTTCTTCAAAGTGCAACAATTACACATAGGGAAAATGACATTTAAAAGAAACAGCCACAGCAAAGAAGATCACAATTTCCTTCACCTATTAACATTCCTCTTTCTTTGTTCAATCATGCCTTTGTTTTTGCACACGTATCTCACTGAATTTAGTTAGTAGCCCCTCTGGGTGACCCCTCTCCAAATCCATTACGGAAAAGAAGACTCTTGCTGAGTTCTGGGGAGTTTAGGGGATAGCTCTGGATGAGAAATGATTTGGGGTAGGTCCTGCTGTGGATAATCACAGGGGGCAGAATTTCATTCTGCCAGAACCATGTCCTGTTTGCACTGACTGTGTCCCCTTCAGCAGTGAGGTCTCGTAGAGTGGCCAGCCCAGAGAAGGCAGGCTCTCACCATGGGGGTGGCAGGACAGGGGTGCCCCTCAGGCCTGTGCATGGTGGGGAGCAAGTCCCACAGCATGTGTGGCAGGGAGGGAGGGAAGAAAAAGCCAAGTAAAGGCTCTGTCCTTGTGTTCTGCTGGAGTTATCCTGTCTGGGCAGAGCTGTGGCCAGTGTCTCGGTACTTAGTACGGAGCCATGAGAGGAAGAGGAGAGGTGCTGAATGCAGGGGAGCAGCCATCTCCTTCTGGTGCCACACCCTGACTTGGTACCATCTCCCCAGTTTGCTTGGGCAGAAAAGCCCTTACCAGAGCTACTCGGCTGTTTCTGGCATGATCTGGTTTTCCCTGATACTGCCAGGAAGCACCTGGCTAGTGGGGCACATTAGCCTGAAGTAGCATCTGTGACTAGCTTCCTGACACATGAATTGGCTTGTGCCTTCCCCATTCATTCAGGTACAGATGAAAAAAGGTACAAGCATTGGGGAGCCAGCCCATTGTCCGTGTGGTGTGGCATCAGGACAGCTGCTGTTTCCTCAGAAATACTCACCCGGGGCTTCCGTGGCACCAGAGAGCATCTGGCTCCTGGAGCATTCCCACAGGTCGCTGCCTCCTCCTCACCTCCAGATGCTCACCCAGACTCTGCCCATATGCAGGACCAGACTGATCACGGGAAACAGCCAGAGAAGAAGCAATTACTGGGTTAATGATCTCTGGTGTGACTACAGAAGCAGATTCTTGTGCCGTGGAAATCAGCAGGAAGGTACAAGTGCAACAGGATATGAAAATTAGTGAGTACTGGTATGTCAAGGCTTGGGGACTTCTTTTCCCCAAACAGGAAGGTTCTCTCTGAGAAGTGCTCTTCTCACTGAGCAGCATGTCTGTGAAGCACCTCTGCTGTCTGTGTATTAGCTGTACAAATAAATTGCCGAGACAGCCCAGTGGGGGGGAAAATGGATACATTAAGGGAGGATGGAGTTCAGAATATGTATACTCATACCAGGCACACATACACAGGCTTAGATAAGAAAATGGATAACAATGGTAATTCAATTTAGGGACTTCATGGGTTATTTTTTCTGGGAAGTGTCATCTACTTCAACATATTCCTTTATCTTGTTCTCCCTTAATAAGGATATTGTCTTTCAATTGAATTAACTCTCCTTGTTGCTTAATTACCTTCAAAGAGGATCTCAATTATTCTTTTCATGATCTATTGTCAGACATGTTTGCCTGCATTTATTTATAGCAACTGAGAAATTTTTTTCTTTAGTCTTTCCTGGTGTTACCTTTACAATTTGCAATGTATGCTTTGGCTAAACATTCAGCCAAAACAGTAACACAGACAGATCTAATTGCAGACATATAGCCTAAAACGTAGCTTCATTGTGTTTGCTCTCAAAAATGAAGATGTTCACAAGTATTTATGAAAGTGGCAACTGAATTGTGTTCCTGAAGGCTGGAAAATTGGGAAGCTCATTCTGCTTACTAATGTGGATTGTCTGCCATAATGCCAACAGGCTGTGTATCACTGCACACATAAAATTAATAAATGCTACTAAAATCTGCACTGCTTTTGCGGTTATTACATGCAGAGAAAATTTTATCTGTAAGAATATCTGGGCATGGATGACATGCTCATTGGCTGCATATGGAAATCAAAGGAGAATAAAGAGAATAAAGAAAAAACACCATGCAGTTCTTTGTTTTTTCCTGCTTCAGAGGTTTCAGAGCTTCAGAGCTTTAATTTCTGAAGTAAACATGTATGGACAGATACCTATCAGAGATTTATCCAAGTTAATTTTCAAATCACAGCCCTCTGAGCATGCTAATTTACTGTGCTACGGTATTTCTGTCCAACAGCTGTAAAGTAGATGTACCTGGTTTAGCATGAAGCTAACTCAGAGCTGCCTGTGCTTGCTTAGTCCTGCAGGCACACAGATGCACTACAAATCATGTCCAGAAGTTTTCAAGAAGCAAGATGTAACCTAGGGGGTTAATATTTTACTTATTTTTTTGTTATTATTTGCACTGGTTAAAAAGCATTACACAAGAAAAAATAAGAAGCGGAAACACAATTTACTATACTACATTTTTCCAAATGGTCTGTGGAGTAAAGCAACAACAAACTAAAAAACAACCTCGAGAGACTGATAGGGCTGCAGAGCTCAAAAATGTGCCCCAGTGTGCTGATCAGCCCTTGTTTATCATTGAACAATACTGTAGCACTAACTGTAATACACTGAATAACACAAGATTCAACTTGAACAGTGTGAGAGTCTCATCCTGCTGCAAATTGCTAGGAAGGGAAGAGAAAGGAAGGGAAGAGCAAACTAATGTGAAAAACATGCAAAGCACAAACATTAGGCTGGATTTAGAGAGCTGCAAGTTATTTTACGAGCATTATAAACTGGATATTTTGTCATTTAAATGAAGATTTTGAGATCTCAGCTAGCTTACATTATAACCCAAGCATCAGCATTAAAAAGAAGATCAATAAGCAGTTGAAAACATTTACATTTCTAGTCTCAGTCTTTACCCTCCTGTGCAGGCCAGGCAAGCAGTGCTGCAGCGTGGTGATTAGTGGGAAGCAATTCCTCTCTTCGGCTCCATAGCCTGCAGCTCCGTGCCTGGGGAGCGGCCAATTCTCCTGCTACCACACTCTGTAAGCTTTGTGCTCCTCTTTGTCAGATGAGGCTCAAAGGAAGGAGTATCCAGAAATAACGGGATCAACCCCTATGTTAGATTTCATCCTGATCTTTTATACTAATTTTATACTAATTCATGAGTTTTGATATCCCTTCCTATACTTGTGGGAAACATGCAGAATTTCAATTGTTGTGGCCAAACCTTCTTTGGAGTCTTGCTGACTTCTTGATGTGGGTGATTTCCTCTGGAAATGAGTTCTGGATAATAAGTCGTATGGAAAATCATCCATTTCCTCAATGATAGATTCCCTGCATTGCCATTTCACCAAGGAAAATTTCTTGGCTGGAATAACAGCAATCCCTTTTGCTAGAGAATAATTGTTATAGCTTTTATAGACGAACATCACCTTCTCAGACCTTCAGTTCTTTGAAAATGTCAACAACAATTGAATAAGAAAAAGCTGGCTGTACTGTCTACTGTAATTTCCAAAAGGCTTTCAGCAAGGTCTTTCACCAGAAGCTTTTAAGGAAGCAAAGCAGCTGTGGGGCAAAAGGGAAAGTTCATGTGTGGATAAATAATTTATTAGAAGAAAGAAAACAAAGAATGGTGGGAGAAAATGTTCATTCTTCATGGTGAAGTGAGATTGTAAGGGGAGTCCTGCAAGAAATTCTTACTGGTACCTGTGCTTTTCAACACTGTCATACAGGACATGAAAGCAGGGTGGAGGAGCCGGATTTGCCGAGAATATGAAGTTAATATTTTATTCTGGACAGCAAAGATGATTATGCAGACTTGCAGAAGGAGTCTGCTAGATTGAGTGGGCAATAAAATGACAGATGAAATTTGATGTAGACAAATATGAAGGTGGGAGAAAACCAATCCTGTTTTCATATATAAAAAGATGGGTTGACTGCTTCCCTCAACAGCAAAAGCTCTGGGCTATGACAGATAGTGCCATGAAAACAGCAGGTTGCTTGTTATCAGTATGCAATCTAAGGAAAAGCAAGTATTAACCAATTGCCAGGAAAGAAAGAAAGAGAAAACTGGACATCATCATCATCATGACACTTGGTATGTCCATGATTTCTCAATCCTTCTATTCGGTATGCAGTTCTGGTCTTTCTTCCTAAAAAAGGCGTAGAGACACTGAAAAAGTTTCAGAAAAGGGCAACAAGGGTGATCAGAAGTATGAAACTGCTTCTGTATGAGGAACAAGAGGAAGGGAGCAAAGCAGTCTGAAAAAGAGTTAATGAAATAGCATGGAAGGGAGCCAGCACAGAAGTTAATGAAAAGCTTTGAAAGAGAGTATCAACAGAACACTCCGGTAGAGGAATGGGGCACTGGCAGATGGAAGTAGTAGCAGCTGACAGCACCAGAGGTTGTTCCACCCTCAGAGTGTCCCTGGGCTGTGAGACCCCACTCACAGATGTGGATGTCCAAAGTTTGCATATACTCAAGGGGAACAGGACAAACTCATGGAAAAGAGCTTTTCTGAGGATTATGGGATGCTGTGAGTCATTTGCAGTCACTGCTGGAGACAAGGCACCACCTTAAGAACCTCTCTGGTCTTATGTTGCAATCAGCAGCTTTGAATGCTAANTGCCTAGATGCAATTCCTGACCTGAAATTTGGAAACAGAAACCTACAGTGAAAAGACAAATGCTGTTTGACCCTTTACAGTTGAGCTTGATGTTGTACCCTTCCAATTTACTTTCCTTCCTTGTCTCTACCAGATGCAAGCACTCATGGGGAATCCCTCATTTGAGTAAAAGCCATGTTTGTGGCCACTGTGGTCCCTGAACTTGCTTCCACCACTCGACTGTAGTACAATGCAACGTTATTAAAAGCATTCGGTTTTTCAATAAAGGTGGGATTCCTTTGGCCAAAACCAAAACATGACACTGAACCAGCCTGGGAGCTATCAAAATGTCCTGATCATTTTAGCACTCCTACCCATCTCAGCGCACAGTGCTACCTATCCTTAAGAAATTATCCAAGAAAATACAATTGTGTAAAAATGTGCTGAGCATGATTTCAAGCTGCACAGGAAAACAGATAACACTGAATTGGAGTAAAGCCATGCTTTTACTTAGAACTAAAAGCAACCTAAGGCTAACTAAGTGTTGGTTAGACTAAGTGCTGGGCTGTGTTTAGAGTCGTGTTTTAGCTGCTATTTGTTAGCCCACTGCATTTCCTTTGTGGAGGAGAAGCTTTGGTCTGATCAATTCCTTTGCTGCTAACGATGGGTGAGGGATTTTAGAAAGCATCCCCAGGGTACAGAGAGCCCTGCTGGGCTGTTTGCTTTCCTCCCAGAGTTTTCCTGTGGAAGGGTACAATATAATTCTTTGGTTTTAGCAGTTAATTTACATCTGTTGCTGCACATCTCTCATTTGTTATTCCTACTCCCCACACCTGAGACTGTCATACTTTGTCCTTGGCATAATGGGTTTCAGTGAGTGTGTCTGATGTCATGAAGAGGATTATTAGTTTCTAAATTATGACAAGCGAGAGCAAATGAAGACTTAAAGCAAAGATACCAGTTCTTTGAGAAAAATACTAGAATGAAATTAAATCAGATAAGACATTATAGAAATTTGGAATAGGAGGTATATACAAAATTGTTTATAATTAGCTCATTGGGGTTTTTCCTGTATAGACTACATGTACTTTGCACATTAAATCAGTCTACTAAATAGACTAATGACTCTTCTGTGAAACAATCTCTTTGAAAAGAGTCAGAAAGCCTTCTTTGGCATCACTGTGGTATATACCACACTGGCAAACCCGGCATGCTGCCTGGGAAGCTGCCTTCCCTCATGTTACACCTGGGAAGGGGCAGGTCTCTGCTCTGGTACCATGTCCCAGGTGTGGTTTCATGCAAGGCTTTGCATGTCAGGCTTGTAAGTTTAGGTGTGGGCTAAACTCAGAACCTGCATTTGCATATCCAAAAGATGACATTTAAGAAATTTGTGCATTTAAATCTAGATGCTTGTATGATAGAATTGGAAATAATCCAAGTAAAGATTACCAGTCTATCTCAGCATTGCACCTGGGGGGCCTGCAGAGACAAAGCTTGGTGCCCAAATGCCTTTTGTGGATCTCTGGGGCACATCAAAGCAGGTGTGGAATGAGTACACAAGAATTTTAACCAGGTATAGGATGAGATCTCTACTTCTGATCCAGTGAAATATCTTTTCTTTATTCAACAGATGAATGCAGAAAACATGAGTTCAAAAACTTGAGCCAGTTATCACTTGGAAGCCAATATACAGCAACTTCAGTTTTCAAGTCTTCAAAGCATTCATAGGGTTTGTACTGAAAAATGGGCATATGAAATAAACTCTGACAGCAGAGGCAGCATCTGAGTAATTGAACTAAGCTGCCAATCTTTAAAGTAACTCCTAAATCATCATGAAGTCCATACTCACACCAATAACCAGAAAGCTTTGCCCTGCAATGCTTCAAATGCTGAAACCTTGGCCTTGAAAAGTGTTAAGTCAGTATCCACTTTAATTCATTGTCATCTCAGGAGAAAAACTATTTGCAAATAACAAAATGCCACCTGATAAAGACTGCATTCATATTTGTAGTTGCTGGACAGTTTCTATTTTTGAAGCCAAGTGAGTGAGTAGAGTATAAATTCTGTTTGTGGCAGCACAGTAGTACCAAAACATTTTTAAACACTTGGATTGTAAAGTTATGAGTAATCTCCTCAGAACAGGGATATTGGTGTCAGAGATGTGACTGGGCATCCTCTTTCAAGCCCTGCTCTGGCAAGAGAAGGTAAAAATAACTAAGGTTTTTTTGGAGGGTGGCTAATTCTTGGTTGACTCAAGACTTTCCTTCAAAAGTGTATCAGCCTTACTGTCCATGTTGTGGACATATGGTGCACTTATATGAGCTTAGATAAGGCTCCCATTATGGTCCCGATGTAAGAAGGTTGTTCAATTTGAGATGCCCAAGGGTTGTCTCAGCAGGGCTGGCACACACCTCCCAAGGCCTGGGAAACCTGTCCCCTGTGGGAGAGCCCCTGGAGGCTGAGGCAATGCTCAGGAGCATCTCAAGTGTCACCAGACCTGTGTGGGCAACTGAACTGCTCTGCTAGTGACACACCATCGATCAGGCGCTTCTTAGCAATCACACATGAGCTCATCTGGCACAAGGGCTATGCCAGACTTTAGGTTACTTTTCTAAAGATCTTTTTTGAAGTGTATTTGTGGAGCTTTTTCTTGTTTCCTCTTTTTTAAAAATTTTTATCTTTTGTGCATCACAGAACTAAAAAGCACATACACTTGCTAGTTGAATTACATTCTTAACAGGGTGCCCTAGCAGGCTTCATGAAGTCTCCATTCTCTGATTTGTTTATCTGTAATCCTTCCTTTTACTATTCCCATTCTCCCTGCTCTATTTATGAAAGAAAGTGTGCTGAAAACACTCTGGAGAAGTGTAAATCATTGTAGCTTGCTTGAATTTAATGAAGTTATAAGAATTTTTGTTAGGGAAGGATTTTGCCTTTTCATCTTCAGTTGTCATGGGTTTCTCCAGCTATCTTTGCTGTAAAACCCGAGGGGTGCAAATTTATATGATGAAACTATATTGTGTAGTTCATTCAGATGGTTATGATTTATCTGTTCATTATAAATCACAGATTTGTGTTCAGAATTGATTAGGTTTAAAGATTTTGAGGAAAAAGAATCTTTGTGATATGTTGATTAATTCTGATGTGATATGAAACTCATCATGTGTCTTCCATAGAACACACTCCCATATAAGATGAAATAAAGACTTGGAGGGCAGTAATGGATGTGTGGTCCAAAAGTAACTGTATTGATGTGGAAAAATATTCTTTGTGTAACAGAGGCATCACAGCCTTTAAAGACATCATTTTTTTTAGGGTACGTAAAATTGAAGAAAACTTTTTCCTTTCAGCATAATGGAATCTTGTCAGGAAATATGAAGCACAATTTTTCTTTTTCAGGTTTTAACACATTGCTAAAGAAATGGAATTTTTTGCTTTTGACAGAGACAAGAGCTAATAATTCACTGTGCATGAAAATAATACCAAGATTGGACAAATCTGCAAAAGACATTGTTAACAGAACTGACAGTAGCTGTTAATCTTAACTTTTTTTTTTTGTTTTGAAGCTGGCAAATGAAAAGATATTTTCCATTTCCCTCTGAAGATGTGTCTGTGAGATTCATTGTAGCACTATGACAAGCGGGCAAGAAGAAACTAAAAACAGGATGGTATAACCTGAATTGCCTGAAGAGCTTAAGACAAACCTTCCAGTAAGCTCCTCATAACAATGTCTTGAGCATCTTTAAACTGAGCTCAGTGCACATGTGGCTCCCAGTAAAGTTACTGGGAAACACAGCATGGCAGTAACAGCATCCCATTGTCCATTTTACTGCTGGAATCTTTCCTGCCTTTCCCTGCACGTTCAGCATCACCAGTGTTCCTGACAGGAAAGGCAGCCCTTGCTCAATGAGGTCAGGTGGCCACTATTGGGAAGTGAAGGTGAGATACCCATGTCTGGGTGATGCCTGGGCACGGCAGGGCTCAGCTGACATGGGGGGACCACAGAGCCCTGGGGAGGCTGGTGGCTCCTGCACCACTGCTGCTGCATCATTCTGAGCCAGGCTTTGTTTTGTGAAAAATGGAAATGATGAGGGAGGCTGAAACCCACAGTTTCTCACTACTGTTTCAGACTTGTTCTCGAGGATCAGAGTTTTCCCTGCTGCCTCTGAGAGTGTAAGAGAAAGGGAAAACAAAGCACGCAGAAAGGGGAAAAGAAGAAAGCCCATTCACTGGTCAGAACCACTTGAAGATGAGACTTACAACAGGGCAAAATCTTGCACCCAAGTATGAATTTAGGACTACTAAAATGTAACTGCTAGTATTCCAATGGAGGACACATGGGGAAATCTCTTGATCCAGCAGAACTGTCACTACAGTTAAAATAATAAGCAAGAGGTCACTGATTATGAATGGAGGCTGAGAAATAATTCCCCAAGTGCTGTTTTGAACTGGCAGGAATTTGGCAGGAGGCACTGATTAATGCTATTGTGCTCTAGCTCCTATTGAGAGCTTATATGTTTTCAGCAACAATCTGGCAGAAGAAAACAGAGGAGCAGCAGCAGACCTGTTCTTTGAAGAAACATTTAAAGATAAGGGTGGAAACACACAAAAAAACCTCTCACAGGCATATAAATGCTTCAGAAAAAGCATGGGAGTCTTATGGTAAAGTAGGATTATTTAGAGCATGAAGGACAGTGAACAACAATATGGTCAAACAGGACTCCATATTTTAGGACCACACAGTGATGTGTTCATGACACATTCAGTGAAGTGTTAGAAAAGACTCTCACAAAATGTTGGCAAAATCAAGTAATGTCATTTTCAAATTTCCTCCCTTTTGTGATAGATGTGCTTAATTTCTTTTTTCCTGGACAAATAAGTTTTCTGCAATTAAATATGAATTTTAGGATATGCATTTCAGAGAGGGGGAAAAACCAAAGAGCAAGACATTGAACTTATTTATATGAGTTTAACCAGAAAACCGCATTTTGCACAAATAAGAGAGGTGGAAAATGGAAGTGAAAAGGCAGAGACCACTGGCATCAATCTACAGCACAGTCAGTTAAGTTAGAAGAGAGAAGGAAAAAGAATGAAAAGAAATCAGTTTGTCAGTTGTCAAGCCAGCTTAAAATTAAGTGTGAATAGAGCAAAGGATGTGTAGGTATTTAAAGGCATTTCTAGTAATGAGCTGGCATCAGAAGCTTAGTTTTGTTTTGATCAGACAGCAAAGTGCTCAGGAAACTTCTTGATAACCCTTGCATGAATCCAAGTAGTAAGGGAGTAGTACTGATGAACAGGCACATACATGGTCCTTAGCATAAAACCATCTCTGAGCATTTTACCTGTTTCTCTCTTTCAAAACACTGTGGTGCTCAACTTTGCTACAGACCAGCAAAGGCACCTCACATTATCACAGGGGATAAAGACACACAAGGACTGAGAACAGAAGTGCGTTCCCTTGGCTGAAAAATCCCACCAGTGGTAGAGTGTTGCATTCAGAGAATATGTGATCTTGGTCTTCATAATCTTATTCCTTTTTATATCTTAAATGGCTTCAGACTGCAAGAGCTGGAAAGGGTTTAAGAATGAAGGAAAATGTTTCCTTTTTACAACCATTTCCTCACATTTCTCCCACCATCTTTCTAGTGTGAACAGTCTTCAGGATGTGTCATGGAGACTTGAGAACCATGATGTTTGGAGGTTTTCCCCCTTCTATTTTAACACTAAATAGTACAAAAAAGTGATTTGCTCCAGTTCAGAGGGGATTGTCCACACTTTTGTGGTAAGGTTCAGACTTCCCAGGACTTGAAGTGAGCAGGTGCAGCGGGGTCTCAGGCTGCCACTTTTCTGATGCTAAGCCTACCCCAGGAGCAGGGCTGAGAGGGAAATGCTGTTAGAAATGCCTGCAGGGCTCCCTAGGGTGAGCTGCTGGCTTGGAGCTAGGAGTGGAGCTTCCTGGGGAGAGGGCACAGCTCCCTGGCCTCGTCCCTTTGCCTCATCCCTAAGATGTGTTCTCATCCACCCTGTCTTTAAGGGTGGCTGTGATAATGACATGCAGTTCCCAGATTGTTGAAGGACTCAGTTAAATATAGGCACAAAATTAGCAGTGGCAGAACTATCCTAGTGAGGTATACTGAAATATCTCAACAGGTATTTGAGGGCTCTTTCACACCATCTATGCTGCAACTTCACAATTACACTAGTGTGAAAATTTCCCTGCTGTTTTTGGGTCTGATCTGAAAGTTCATTGCCAAAATGGGAAGATTCACATGGATTGTTGTGCTTTGATGAGGACTGCCTTCTGCTGCCAGTCATTTTGCAGCTTCCAGTGCTGAAAACCTTGTGTTGGGGGGATGGTGATTCACTTTGAGGAATCCCCAAACTCCTCCGTTCTGTTGGATTTTGTTTGATTTAGACCTTGCTGGCTGTGTTTTCCTGAAACAAGAATAGGGAAATGCAGTGCCAGACATACTATTTGTACAGCATACTAGATGCTGTAATGAAAACAGCATGGAGTTTGCAGGAGAAGCCCACATTGCCTTGGAGGACTTGTGCCTCTGAGACAATTACTGGGACAAGTGGTTGCTGTAGAGGTGAAATCACCATCAGGGCTGAAAGCTCTGTGAGCTGCCCATCTTACAGTGTGGAAAGCATACACTACATCTTTTCATTTCAATTTCAATTTCAATTTCAAGGAATGAGATGGAGGAGATGTACAAGAAGTGGCAGCAGCCTTTGGGGACAGCTTGCCCTGGTGAAATAACGATTGAAAGAAAAAACAACAGAAGCTAAACCACAGCTAGTTCCAGCTAGAGGAGCTGATTCAACAGACCAGGAGGAAGTTCAGAGCAACAGTATGCTTTGGGCATTACTTGTTTGTTAGCTAAGGACATCCAATTCTCACAGAAGCAACTGGAGAGGTTTTTCAGAGCCACAATAATGTTTCAAAAGTGTTTCGTTAAAAGGCAACAGCTGGAGTTTGCAACAGATGGTGAAAGCACAGTGAAAGCAGGGATTACAACCAGAGGGCAAAACGGGAATTGTAATGCTAGTACCAAACATTCCTGAACTAACATTTTAGTGAAACAGTCCTTAGGAGGGCAACCATATGGCACCCAAGGAGAACAGCTAGTCTTCAGAAACTGGCTCAAGGGATTTCTGAATTTCTAATATGTGATCTGGAAAAAAGAAGAGAGAAAATGAAGCAAAACCCCAAGGAAAGGTCTCTCTCTGCATACGTGTGTGTGTGTTAGCCTGCAGCTTGTTTGTTTTGCCATAAGCTTTGTAGACATTCTCACATGCTGAATCTCCAGGTAATTCAGAGTAGACAAAGTTAAAAAGCAAGAAGGTCAAAGAATGAAAAATGATCAGGTGTACTGTGATCAGGAAAGATAAGAACACATTTTGGAGCTCAAAGGCAAAGAACATCAGGTATTCCTGTAACACGCAAAACAGTGTAGAGGGAATGGGATGGAAGAATGAGAAGGACAAAGCTGTTGCTGTAAGATACGGGCTCAGAGTCAATAGGAGGATCTATGTCAGATAGGCTTCAGGTTTTTAAGTCTAAAGCTATCATTCAGAAAACCCTATAAGTTCATTGCTTCCCTCCAAAAATATCTCTCATGCAGAAATCTCAAGCAATCTCTCTTGGTAGCTGGAGGTCTCTGCTGTGCTAAAGGCCTGACCTGAGCAGGACTTCTCTACACAGAATGACAGGCCAGGCTTAGTTTCCTGCCAGCTTCATGCTTTACAGGACAGCAGGACAGCTGAAACAAATGAGCCAGTGGTAGAGTTTTGGTAAGCCCTGTAGAAACTGGGGCTCCCCAGCTTTCCTTGCCTTGGCTGCCCTTGCTGGTCCAAGGGATCTCCTTGCTTGTGGCATCTCCCTTATCTATAGGTCTGTGTGGGCCCTGGGCTGGCAAGCCAGGAAGATCAGCGCCGTGCTTCTGTTGCAGGGAGGAAGACCCCTGGGAAGCCAGCTTCTAAACTAAACTAGTATTTTCATCAAAATCTGTGCTGGAGATAAAGATGACACGTTCTCCCAAAAGGCTTGCACAGCCTTTGAGAGGTTGACAGAAGAGTAATTAGCTTCCCTAAATGTCTGCTGTTATCCTGAACAGTGGAGAAAACCCACAAATGAGATGAGCAGGCTACTAAACTTGGAAAAAAAAACAGCTTTGAGTGCAGATGTTTAAAGAAAGAGAAAGGTAGCCTGTAATTTGGCAGCATTCAGGTCCTCTGCTGAGGCAGGGCAGGTGGTCCTAGAGACCTCAAATTCCAAATTTATTTCCTGAGTTCCTATGTAAGCCCATTTTTCTCCAAAGCCAAGACCCAGGTCACAGAATCAAGCAACCAGAATCACTTAGGCTGGAAAAGACTTCTAACCTTTGACCGATCACCACCACCTTGTCAACTACACCATAGCAGTAAGTCCAGTTGTTTCTTGAACACCTCCAGGGATGGTGACTCCAACACT
>VZUA01019224.1:4936-16997 GCA_013401035.1 Horornis vulcanius | reverse complement strand
GAGCGGGGCGCCGGGCAGCGGGGCGGCCGCAGCGGCGACGGGCGGCTGGTCGTCCTTCCCGGAGATCGTGGAGCTGAACGTGGGCGGGCAGGTGTACGTGACGCGGCGCTGCACCGTGGTCTCGGTGCGCGACTCGCTGCTCTGGCGCATGTTCTCGCAGCAGCAGCCCAGCGAGCTGCCCCGGGACAGCAAGGGCCGCTTCTTCCTCGACCGCGACGGCTTCCTTTTCCGCTACATCCTGGACTACCTGCGGGACCTGCAGCTGGTGCTGCCCGAGCACTTCCCCGAGCGCAGCCGCCTCCAGCGGGAGGCTGAGTACTTCCAGCTGCCCGACCTGGCTCGGCGCCTGGCGCAGACTCGGGCGATCGCCGCCCGCCCCGCCGTTCTGCACCGCGACGGTTCCGTCTGCGCCGAGGAGCCGCCGCCGCCGCTCCTCGGCTACCTGGAGGCCGAACCGCTGGAAGGAGGCGGCGGGGCCGTGGCGTCCGCCCCGTCGCCCACCGCCAGCCGGAGCCCCTCGGGCGGGCCGCTGCTCACGCCCTCGCAGTCGCTGGACGGGGCGGGCGGGCGGCGCTCGGGCTACATCACCATCGGCTACCGGGGCTCCTACACCATCGGGCGGGAGGCGCAGGCTGATGCCAAATTCCGGCGGGTGGCCCGCATCACTGTCTGCGGCAAGACGGCCCTGGCCAAAGAGGTCTTCGGGGAGACCTTGAACGAGAGCCGCGACCCCGACCGCCCTCCCGAGCGCTACACTGCCCGCTACTACCTCAAGTTCAACTTCCTCGAGCAAGCCTTCGACCGACTCTCCGAGGCCGGCTTCCGAATGGCCGCCTGCTCCTCCACTGGCACCTGCGCCTTCGCCCCCGAGCAGGGCGGTCCTGCCGACGACAAGATCTGGACCAGCTACACCGAGTATGTTTTCTGCCGGGACTGAGCATCCGCCCAGCCCGTGGCGTGGGGACAAGACAGCCGGCCCTGCACACCCTCGCACCTGCGGTCCCCTCGCATCCCGAAGGAAGGAAGATGTGAAGCGGGGCTGTCTCCCTGTGCTTTTCTCACCCGGGTGTCTGCCTCCACGCACAAGGCGGGCCAGCCCCGGCGCAGCCCCCACCCCTCTTGCAGCACCTCCTGACGGCCCCGGGGGCAGGAGGTCACTGTGTTGTGCCTCGGCTGTCGTGTCCCTGCTTGGCCACCACGTCCCTGATCAGCCACTACGTCCTGGCTTCCACCTTCACCCTCCCTCCTACATCTCCCAGTAGCTGTGTTGGTAGCAAGGAAGGAGAGACATACTGGGAGTAGACAAATGCCGGTCCCACAAAAGCATGCATGTGCACAAAGACTGGGTAGTCTTTGTCCCTCTCCCCACACAGAGCTGAGGTATAGCTCTGTCGGGGTGGGGCATTTTAAAAATCATCCAGTTAGGGGCTGAGAAACTTTAAAGTTGCTTTGAGCAACTTCTGTTGAAGATGGCATGACAAATGGCTGGCTTCTCCCATCCCAATACCCTTATGAGGGAGTTTGCCTTGGTGGGCAGACCCCAAGTAGTACATTTTTAACTCCTCCCTCCCCCACCCGTCTAAGTGATGCCTGTCTGTGAAGGACTGTCACATAGAAGGGAAGCCTTACTGCGAGGCGTTTGCACTGGCTCATACTTTAGCTGTTGAGATGAGTAGTTTTGCAGGAGGCATGCATGTGGCCCTTCACAACTGGTTGCTCCCAACTCCCCTCTTTGCTCCCCATGTCTCTGAACTCCCCTCTCTGAGCTGTTAAACCGGACCAGGGCCTGCACAGTGAGCATTTAAGGCTGACGTGAAAGGCCAGATTTGCTGGATAACCAACCATTTGAACTATGAAGTGTCCTCAGAGATGTGTTTATTCCCTCGAGAGGTAAAACAGCAACACTTTGAAAAATTAAAGTGCTTGTGAATTGTAACTTCCGTGGGTGGTCTGAAGTCCTTATAATTCTCTTGAAGTTACTGTCTATAATATGGACAGAGATCTCAATGCATATTTCCTTAAACACCCTCAAAATTACGGGAGTGAGGTGACACCAGGCTTGCCTGAGTAAAGGTATGGGGCCTGGGTCCTGTGAAGCTGAAATCAAATCATTGAATTAGTGCAGATGTACATTATAAATGTCATCAAGAGCACCCTTGTTACTTTTTGTCATGTTAGTGCTGTAAAACTCTGAAGCCAACAGATGACAAAAATCACTTTTTAAAGAACCATTTCCTTAGTTTTCATAGCAGTATTATCTGGGCACTGACACTGCTAAGAGTTGTGTAACTCTTCCTAGACAAACTTAGTGCTTCTTAGAAAGGATTGAACCCTGTCCTTAGAAAAACAAGAGTGATGCCAGCTTTCTTCAGGGGAAATTACCTCTTCTGAGCTGTATTTTGTTACTGCTGAATAACAGTCTTTCCCAGAGGAGGCAGTCAGAGTCTGCTTTGAAACAGATGATCTGAGCTGCAGGTTTTACAGTAGGGAAGACTGAGCATCTCTTTCTAATAAATTCTTGAAGTCTGGAGTATAAAAGCACTTCCTTTTAAAAACCTAAATTTTGATTTAAGAATGTGTATAGCCTGTTCAGACCGTCGCAGAAAAATATCCTAGATTTATCTGAAGTGCTGAAGAATTTATCAGTACATGTTAAAGGCTTGAAGTTATGTTTTTAAAACTCTTGAACAATAATTCTAGTTCTAGCTAGTTCTAGTTCTAACTCCAAATTTAAAAATAAATACTGCTAGCAACTGTATTCTAACCAAAGAATTTCACAGTAGGGTTTTTTAAAAAACCCTAATTCCTTTGGAAACAGCTATAGCTACATTTCTGTCAAGTTTCAGTGCTCAGTCTGTTCGCTTGGTCTTTCATTAAGTGCATGCACAACTACATGAAACTGAAAATAATTTGCATCACCACGGCTTCTTTTTTTTTAATATTAGCAAGGTTGTTTATCAACGTGATGAAGTTGAAGATGTGCATATGAAAGCACTGGATGCTGTCCATTTGTAGATTGCTGTATTATGAAGTATTTTTAAAAGGATAGAAAAGTAAACTTGCCAAATTAGATGAGCAATAAGATACAGTGAGAGGCCAATACACCTGAGGATGGAATGACGTCTGTTTGTCCTATGCCTTACTCTGAGCTGACTTCATTGTGCTTAACTTTTAACACACGTGAAAAGACATTGATCACAACTACTAGGTCTTTACAGTGCCCTTCTCAAGAGTAACAACCGTCTTTTTCTAGTTTCTGTTAAGTAACTCTGAAGTACGTTTTTTAAGCTTTTGTATAAAATCAGTTTTCAGTACAGTGTTCAAATTTGCTCTAGATAGCTTTCTTTTTTTAAGAATCCGGTAGCTTACTATATCCATCATAGGAGATATGAATAGGGGTGGTTTTAAATTGACCTTGTGATTTAGTGTACATATTTATACAGTATATAAACATTTTACACGAATCATTTAGTTTTTTAATCATTTTAGTGCTACAGGATTTCATAATGTATCTAGCTGAGCATTTTCACATTATGTTATGTACATAACATGGTAATGTTTTACTGGTTTCTTATACCTGTTTCTATGGAAAAACTGAGTATGAGTATCATCAGCTTGTAGAACTGAAATCGATGACATATTTGCTTGAATGTGAATCTTCCAGGTGGCTGAATGCATCTCTAAAACAAAGATTGCCTGTCTTTCTGATTAATGATTGCCTATCCCTTTCCTGGCAGATGACCTGGTAATTCTCATTTTTTATGTAAAAATAGATATAATATAAACAGGATTTTTTTTTAGTCTCTGTGGTATAATCTTTTTAGTGTTATTAGTGTTAAGAAATGGGCCTTTAATTTGCTGATAACTCATTATCAATATAGTCAGCGGGCTTAAAATGATGGTGCCATAAATATAATAGTCATTTGATGCTTTGCCACAGAAGATGATATTTTTCTGAACCATTACTTAGGAATGGCAGTAAACTTTAAAAAAAAAATGTTCAAGGCAAAGCCAATGAGTTTTGCTGGTCTGTTCTATTGAGAGGTCAAAGAATGGATAAACACAATGACTCTGCTGACTTGTTGACATGTAAACATACAAAAATATAAAGGCACAATACTGAAGTCCTGTGTACATTTTGTAGCTGTTGCTGTTCACAGTTCATGTACTTATGGATGAATGCAGTAGCATTTACAAGTGCTATTAAAAAACCCACAAGGGCAGTCTTTCTTTTAGTTTGAAGTTAAGGCATAGGTCTTTTCAGTGATGCATATCATAAAAGGTGATTTTGGATATGTTTGATAGGATGTTTATATTTTTATACATGTAGATAATGAGCCACTTATTCATTCTTATTTTCACATGTATAGCATTGGAAATAAAGATCCTCCTAGGAAAAAGTTACATACCAAATTAAATTTCTGTTCTTTAAATATTAACTCAGTTGTGTGGTTTATGCTGTCCTTTTTATTCTCTGTGTAGTTGTTGTTAGCTTTGCTCTCCCACAGTATCATGTTCATAATGTCAGCAGACTCCAAACTAATGTGTAAAGCAGAACCACAAAGAAAATTATGTATACAAAGACCTGTAGTAACATCCGTGGCAAGATAAACAGAAATGTGTAATACTCAGACTGCATAATTTCCTTTTAAGCATCACAGAGCATTTTTTGTAGTACTGGTCACTCAGTCCTCAAGAAGAAATAGTGATTGAACAGCTTAATTTGAATAGCACTGAGTAATTGTTGAAATCAAATGTTGATGTTTTTTATGAAGCCAGAGGATAATAACATGGGATACATGCTCATTTAATGAAAGAAACATTAATATCTAAAGGTAGTACATGATCTGAGAGAGTTGCATCTAGAAATTTTTATTAGCTACACTGTGATATCTAGCAAACTCTTCTAAACCTGTGGTCAGTTTCATAGAAAATTAGTAGTGACTTGTTAGTATAATCCACGTGTGAAGTGCCTGTATATTTAATAGTTCTTTCTTGAGTATCATGATTATACTACAAAGAAACCAGCTGAAGGAAGTTTTATCAACTGTTTAATTTGACAGCTTGACAGTATTTGAGTGCTTTGTTATCATGTAATTATATAAGAAAAGAAGTCATTTTGCAAGCAACAAAACTTTGAGTCTGCGTTTCTGAGGCCTTAGGTCTCATTTTCTTTGTACGACCCCTTCTGATCATCCCTGTCAATTTTATTCAATTTCTACTTGAAAAAGGAGGCACATTCCTTGACAGAGCCACCTTCTGCCAGGCTGAAGGTTATGGCTGAATTTTGGCTTGGTCCTTCCATGAACTACAGATTTTCTTCCTTTCATTTACCCAGCCATCAGTATTCATAGAATTTTTAAGAATGTAACAGCTGTGAGGTTTTTCAGTTCTTTTGTGTTTACCCATCAACTCAGAAGTTAAGGGGGACAGATGTCCACCCAAATAGACAATGCAAGTACCATGAGCCTTATTTCAATAGGAAACAAGGCTAACAGAATACTGTGATTTATACCTGGCACTGTCCATATAATCTGAGTGTACTAAATCCCTATTGGGTGAGAAGGCAGGTGGTCACTCTTAATTTAGCAGCTCTAGCCAGTCAGTCAAACTAATGGGTACACTACAATGTCTTAAAAATACTTACAGACTTCTAATTTCTGAGGCATTTCCAAGGGTGAATCAAAGTGTGCAGGAAAATATTTTCTGAAGACTTGGTTTTCCTCATAGCAGGGTTGTTTTTTGTTCTTTTTTATTGTAGGAAATCTTCAGTATAGTTTCCAATGAAATATTAGTGCTAATGTATTATTTATTTAGAAAGTACTTCATTTTATGAAATGAATACTAATTTTGTTTTTCATTAAAATGAGCGGCATGTGTTTTTCCCCTGCTGCTAAACTAAACTCATATGTATGACTGCTGAAGTAGTGATGCCACCATTGCAAATAGCCTGTTGGAAGTACAGCAGCACAACTGCTGTGACAGTCAAAACCATAGGTGGTCAAATTATCACATTTCTTCCCCATTCTACTCTCCACTGTGCTCAAACTGGAATAAAATTAAACTCTGTTACACGTTTCTTGCTCTGCAAGTTTTTTAGCACACACTATGGAGAAATTGATACTTCTGTCAAAGTTGTTGGCAGCTGTGAGTCAGGGATTTGAAGCAGGTCTATTTCCTGGTGAGGAAATAAAGGCTAGAAAATATTCTTGCGCAAAGTGGGAGCAGCTTCAACCAGTTTGGGAAAAAATCTTGGTATCACAAGAAATCAAAGGTATTTTTCTGTGTAATCCAAGTAATACACTCACACATGACGCCCATCTTGCAAACCCGACCTGCCCTGCAAAGCTAAAGTCCTTGATGACATTTGCTTGTTCTAGGTTTTATTTCTTATCACCTGGATGAAAGAAGTCCTTTTGTTTTTCTCCTTCCAAAAAGCTCAGTGTTTAACAGCTGGGAAATGACAATGTTAGTGGTACACCTTGCTTGCTTCAGGTTAACATTTTATCATCCTTTTTGTTTCAACATAATGCAAAAGGTTGGGAAGTTTACACAGGAGCATATAGGAATTATGGAATCATGGAATCACTAGGATCAGAATGCTTAGCTCCATGCAGCCTCTGGCTTGCCTTTTGCAACTTAACAATTTTCTCAACCTAAAATTTAAGATTTTAGATTGTAGATTCATTGAAGTTCAGCCAAAGAAGTTGAGACCAGATTATCTAGATTGTGATGACAAAAATAGGTCCATTGATAAAGACCATGTGATCTGTGGTTTTGATTTGTAATTTCAAGGTAAAGACAGAGCCTTGGTTAATTTATTAAGGAACAGGCTGTTATCAAAAAAGAATAAAGGAAGTCCTTCAGTCCTCTCCCATATTCTTGAGGAGGGAATGCAGTGCTGGTGTGTTGAGAACAAGATATCTTTTTGATTTCAGAGATAACTGAAATAACCTAAAATGTTGCCATCTCAATTTTGTCTGTTTTTCTGGTCTTGGCTGAACTTTAAGGTCACACCCACCCTTAATAACTGGTCCTTTAGAAAAGCATATATTCATAACTATGTAGACTTCCATAGATTTGGATGTAGTTTGGTTTTGACTCATATTTTCCAAATAGCTTAGTGACAATCTCTGTCCTCATATTACAGCAAAACCTATGATTATTAGAAGCCTGAAGTTAGTTTTTCCCTTAAAAGGGCAGAGACTGTACCAAGAATGACCTTTTTTTTTAATTTTATTTTTTTTATTTTTTGTAAAGGGTACAAATGATGCACTTTCCCTCCAAATTTGTAGTCTTGTACAAACACTCCGAATTTTCCACACCTTGTAAAATTCACTTCCACGAAGCCATGTCTGACAGCTCAAGGCATGAATATTTCTGAAAGCAGCAAGCACCAGGATGTCTTGCAGTGGTTCCTAATTGTTCCATAGCAATCCCTTCCTGCTGCGGTCCCTTGTGCAGTCAGAACCAAGCTGGGTGAGCAGCTGAGTCCCAAGCCTCAGGATTACCCACTGGCCCTGACCACAGCTGCCCCTGTGCCTGGCTTCCTTCCTGCCCATGACCAAGGTAGTGCAGTAGTCCCTGAGCCAGCACAGTCCTGCTGCTGGTGCCTTGTCTGAATAGAGGCGCAGCATTTGTATTCTGGTAAGCTCTGTGCAGCCCAACAGCCACAAGCTGGCACTTCTTCTTCACTACACTTCTGACCCACTTATTTCCAGGGTTTGCTTTTGCAGTCTGCACTTTATCTGCCGTCTCAAGATATGGTTGGGAATATGGGAGATATTCAGCTGTTTACAGTAGTGTGACTAATAGTTTATCTGATGTGGCACTAAAGGGACAATAAGGACAGCTCACTTAAAAAGTTTTACAGTTCTTTAATATTTTCTGGTCTAAATAAACAATGAAAAGTGCTGCATAAACTGTAATAACACTGGGCAAAGGCACCTTTTTTTGTTTAAGGTGAGAATGATAACTTTATCAGTTTTGCTGGAGCACTAATAGGTTTTTCCTCTTGTACTCGTTTGTATCATGCTGGAGGCTGAAGACCACTTACCTGCAGGTAACTGGGTCAAACAGTCCAATTTCTTTAGGAAATGTTAGATTAAGATTATATGTATACAAATGCACCAGTGTTTCTTTTTCTAGAAGAGAAATTTCAACTTGACAATTATCAGATTGGGTGTTTTCCAACACATCATCTCCTAGGGTTTGAGAACAGAAAGAAATGTCCACATCATATGGTCTGCTGTTCAACATAGTGTGCACTGTAGGGCTTCCCCTAAAAGAGTCTTTAAATCAGGCAGTGAAATTTCTTGGACTGTCATCTAACTTCATGTATGATACTGTTTATGCAAAGAAAGACGTCACAGTGCCTGGTTAATTGTTAGGCTGTGAATGCCACCAGCTTTGGCTTTCACCCAGAAGGGTCTGCAACGTCTTCTTCATTGACACCATGAGGCTGTAGCGAGTGTTCTGCAGGAGGGTATGTACAGAAACAGTTCTGTGATCAAGACTTGGGGATAAACTGTCCTGTCATTTCTTTCCTTTCCCTGCCACTTGTTCCTATAATCGGTTTTGTGTTGGCACTGCTGATGTGGCCATGGAGTGGACCAGTTCAGGGACCTGGTGTAGATGGATACCTTAAAACAAGCAAACAGGGAAAGGCAGGCCTTCCTTCAGCTGGATCAGCTCCCAGAATGGGCTCACAGCATAATGGAATTATTAGTGTCAGGGAAGGAGCCTGATATCTAAACAGAATGAACTTGTGTGGTCTGTCAGTAAGGCAAGTTTTTCACTCCCTTAGTCATCTCCTGTCTCTTCTCTAAATCCTTTTCAATTTATCAATGTCTTTTGAACTTCTGATTTCAGATACTTCTCATTCTAATAAGGGAATTCACCGAAGAAAAGTAACATTGTCCTATCCTCTGGGGTTTTTCATTCATTCATTTCTTCAAGGTTTGAATTAGCAGGCCCAGGGGTTTAAGTGTCACTGGAGTTTATGTTCAGTAAACAGTGACTGGGAGCACCTGTATTCTGTCTCCAGAATTCTGTCCCAATTATCAGTCAAAATGCTTGGGAGTGCCTAAGATGTTTTCTTATTAAACATAATGCCACAGTTCAACTTCTAACAACTAAGGAACAAAGCCTAGTAAAAGTGGATCTATTTTCTATACATCAGCATTGATGGACATCACTGTGACACAAATGTTCGGTATCATTTTCACTAGTTATTACATTGGATAGGTAATTTTCAACCACATGAATGGATGGCTAAGCATTGATTGTCAGGTTGGCAGACCTAAAGTTCCTAAATTACCCAATTTTCTTTTAAACCACAGTCCAAACAGTCCATGGTTTTTTTTCCAGTCCTTTGGAGCTTCCCCAGGGATCTGAGATTTCTGAGAAGGCTGCATTAGTAATTACACAGGCTTGTAAACATAAAAGTTTTGGTTTGTTTTGGCCAGACCTGATTGAAAAAAATACTTGTTGTTCATATTCTTTTGGTTAGTTTTGGAAGGGAAATTGATTATTATTCCTAACAGACCTGAAGAGCAAAATGTTTATACTTCTCCTGAACTAACAAGCCTGCAAATTCCATCTAGTAAAGAATCTGTACAATTTTTCACATTGTTCTAAATAAAATCAAATAATTTCATTTGTAACCATGCTGACTGCTACTTTCTTTGTGTTCTTTTTTCTTACCTTATTAAATTTATACAATGCAGTTAGTACGGTATTTGGAATTTATAGCTTTGATTTATACAGATTGGTATAGACTTCTTTTTCCATTTTAGACTTTATATCTATGACTTTTTAATAGCTGGTATCTGCATCCTGTCTCAGGATGTACTGGATGACTGTAACTTCTGTTGATCTCAACAAAATGTGCTGTCACTACAAGATGTTAATGAGAACTTAGACAAAAACAGTATTCTCTTTTTTACTTTCAGGTCTTCACATTTGCAGTTATTTGCTGAACCTGTAACCTAGGATTTAGAAATACAGTATTTTTAAAGGTGTGAATTTATACTATCATGTTACTTTGTGTTTTGACTGTTTAATCTCCAACTATTTATTGTGGTATATAGAGAGGTTGTCAGGTTAAGTAGAAATGAGACAAGGAAGGCCAAGTCCATCTGGAATTAAATCCAGCCAAGGATGTCAAGGACAACAAGAAATGCTTTTTCAAATAGATCATTAACAACTAAGGGCAATGTGGTTCTGTTACTGAATGGAGAGGGGACTCTGGTAACAGAGGGTGCAAAGAAAGCAGAGTAACTGAACTCAATCTTTCCATCTGTCTTCATGGGCTAGACCAGCCCTCAGGAATCTCTGACCCTGGAGTCCAGGGTAAAGCAATGTTGAAGGACTTTCCAGTTGGTCAAGGGGGTCTGGATTAAAGAACACCCAGGCAAACTGGACATCCACAAGTCCATAAGCCCTGGTAGGATGCATCCATGAGTGCTGAGAGAGCTGGCGAATACCACAGCAAAGTCACTCATGATCATCTTTGAAAGGTTATGGTAATCAGGAGAGGTGCCTGAGGACTGGAAGAAAGCAAATGTGATCCCAGTCTTCAAGAGGGCAAGAAGGACAGCACAGGAAACTACTAGACAGCCTCACCTCAGTCCCTGGAGGCTGATCCTGCATGTCATCCCTAACCATGGGAAGGAAAAAAATGTAATGAGGGGTCAACATCATGGATTTACTAAAGGTAAATCATGCTTGATCAACCTGATTGCCTTTTATGATGAAACAACTAACTGGATGGATGAAAGAAGAGGAGTAATATTGCCTTCAATATTATGTATGTGTGTATTGTTATGTAAGTGTGTCCAGCAAGCTTTCTAACATTGTCCCTCACAATATCCTCATAGGCAAAGTCAGGAAGTGTGCACTGGATGACTGGACAGACAGGTGGATTGAGAACTGGCTGAAAAGCAAATCCCAGAGGGTTGGTATCAGTGGCACAAGATTTAGTTAGAGGCCTGTCACTAGTGGTGCCCCCCAAGGTTCAATACTTGGCCCACTGTTNGAGGACTGGAAGAAAGCAAATGTCACTCCAGTCTTCAAAAGGCTTTCTTTTGGAGACAGGAACAAAGAGGATGAACTCTGGTTACAGAGTCTATAGAAACAGTTCCCACAGAAAGCCATCTTTATCCTTTTTGCTGAAATCCAACTTTGGCTTGCATTCACCTCCATATAGGAAATGTGTGCAGACATGTTTATTCTGAAGCCTAGGTTTAAAATCTACTCTGGGTATAGTGGAAGGTATAGGCCTGAGCTTAAAGAAAAATGCTTTTGTGAAAAGTAGATTGCAAAGACTTCTTGAATAGTGTATGCTGCTGAAGTGCTAAGGCTCGAAGGGTATAAGAATAAATAACACAGAGTTATGCTGGAGCTGCAAAACTAGGCATGGACTGAACATACCTGTAAACCAGACACGTTTGTATAGCAGGTGTTAGTTCTGGCCTGTTTCTGTTGAAAATGTTGCTACCAGGACAGGGAAGGTAAATTGATACTAACTTGACAGTGTTCTGAGCCAATTGTTTAATGGTTAAGTGCTCTACATGTGAGGAATATAAAAATGTGCCAGTGACACAGAGATACTTGGTGAGAGCCAAGTGTCTTTGTTCAGCTGAAGAAGTGGAGGTTGCACTGGTTTTGTTGCTAAGTTAGAGCAATCGTAACTGCTGCTCTAGGCAAATGACTTTCTACAATTAGAAGCCATTACTGTCTGAAGTGACAGATTTAGAAAATGTCTCTACATGAATAATTAGCTCACTCAGCAAAGCTGCAGCTACCTGATAGTACAAATTTTTTCCCACTTTTGAGCTTGTTTTATTTATCTGAAACTTTCCAGTGGTCATCACTGGTAGTTTATTCCGTTTGACAAATAAGAATGAAGCTGTTCTCACAGATTGGAACAATCTGCATGTTTTCATTTTTTATAGCTTCTGCAAGGATGTAATTGAGACCCTGAAGAGCCTTAGCTCTTTATACTACTGAAAGCCACACTCAACAGCTTTTTGCAAATTTCCAGTTTGAAGAACTGATG
>VZUA01019220.1:3269-13483 GCA_013401035.1 Horornis vulcanius | reverse complement strand
TTTTTTTTTTAGCTTGTAAAATTGTGATATTTAGATACTGAAAAAATTACAGAGGGTGTTTGAAGTGTCATTTCTCTCCCGTGCCACTGAGATATTTTCATTTTGCAAGCACATTACTGAAGTTAAGAGGTAGTTCTGTGCTGTTTTGCTAGAAAGATGTTTTCAAAGTCCAGGTACATCTAATGTGACAGAAACCATGTACCAATTAAAAATGTTTTCTACTGCTTCATTCCTACCTACATAAATGATACATATGTGGTATCTCCCCTCCACTAAAAACCTCTTGATGATCTAACTGGCACACTTCCATCACTTGTCAGATACTCTAAGTGCATTTTATAGATGTCACAGAACTTTATTTATGCTTAGTTTTATTTTTGAGGTAAAATTAGGTGTTTAAATGACAGAGACTTGATCAAGAACTCCTCGACACTTGTAATCGGGTGCAGCAGTCATAGGAGGGAATTGATAGAGCCTCCCTGTCTCTCTCCAGAAATGCTAATTTTCTTCATGTTCTTATTTTGAGGAGAGGCTGCTTTGAGCATGATACAGACTGCTTACCACCAGATTTAGTGGGGTCACAGTTTTAGCCCTACTTATTGCTGAAGAGGTAACAGGTGTTGGTGTCCCTAACAATAGTGCGTGATAAAGGCAAAAGAACTAGAATCATCCTGCNTTTTTTTTTTTTTTTTTTTTTTTTTTTTTTTTTTTTTTTTTTTTTTTTTCCCTGGGAAAAAACGTTAAAGCAATTGTCCTATTTAAGTAGAGGCTATTCCTTTTTTTGGCTGGGCAAAACTGATTTTTCAAATTGCACAGCAAATAGCAATGTTTTATTATTGACATTGTTTTGAATTGCACTTCTTTTATATATACTCAATACCTTTTTATATTTTGCAGTATTCTTCTAAGTAAAATCTAAGTAAAGTTTTAACTCCAATTTGAAGCAAGTGCTACAGAAAAAAACAAATTTGAAATTTCAATGTCGCTCTATTTGGTAGATTCACATGAATTGTAGAAAGGCATAGCAAGACTATAGTTTGTAACTGCACAAAATTAAATTTAGTTATATAATGCACGTTCCTTGGGGCAACTTACTTTGAATTTAAAATTTTTTTCTAGCTTCTGCTTCTCTTTCATACAAACTAAGATAACTTTTTGAAACAAATATTTCAGAATCAGGTAGTTCAAGAGACACATCCTATAGGGAAAAGCATCTTGTCTGCATTCAGTAAGCCAAATGCATACATGTCACAGTGTGCTGTTCTATCATCTCTCTGCATACACCTCATACAGCTCCACACAGGATTACATGTTGTACATAGTATCGGTATAAAATTCATAAGTTTTAGCAGAGTAATTTTCTATAGCAGCAAAGACTTATTGATGCTGGTAATACAAGAAGTGTATTTCAGTCCTTCCCTGCTTTGCCCTGACCTCTCACATATCAACACACTCCCCTTCAATTACTCCTCTTCCACCCAGATGTATCCCAAGTGAAACTTCTCCAGCCTGTCAGCAGCAAATACTTGGCGTCTGCCCTCACACAGCAGCCTGCATCCATCTCTTTCCTCCCTTTTCTGCAAAGCCAGTACACCCCAGCCACCTGCTGCAAACAGAAGTGCCGAGGTCCCGAAAAAGCCTCCATTTTGATTGTAACCGTCCTTGCAGTGCAAAGATAATGAGCAATACTGAGGAGATGTCAGTCTTCAGGTTCCTCTTTTCTTTTGCTGGTGTCATTCATACCACACAGATGCCTGTGCAGGGCTGCGGCTTGTGCATGTGCTCCCTGTCCTCAAGCGAGCTGTGCATGGCTTGAGCTCTGAGTAAATAACAACTGTTTTCTTCTGCAAAATTAAGCTCTGCTGGCCAGCCTAAAGTGTAACCTCTTATCACATTTTCTGCAGTAGGTTGGCATCGTCAGGCACAAGGGATGAAGCATGCAATGGCAGGCAAATTTGTCTTTTTTTCTGTTTGTTAAAATAGCTGTTAGCATCTTTGTGTGTGGTGGGAAAATAATAAAAATTTTCTTAACATCTGTAATATCTAATTGCACTGTTGCCTTCTGCCTCCCAAACTGTTTAGTACTAAGGTGAACCGTGCTCGGGTTTGGGATGGGCTTGCCACCCATCACCTCCTACAAAAATATTTATTGATAAAAGCCATAGATGCAGCATCTGCTGTAAAATGCAGTTGAATTATTTTGGCTGCTATTGCTAACTCTTTCAGAATGCTAGACTGCTGCTAAAATCTTCCAAGCAAAACCTTCCAAATTTTGATATTAAGTCTAAGTGTGTATATTGCATTTAGAGATTTTAATGAATCTTAAACAATAGCATTTTATCGGCGGTTGTACCCTAATGATCTTTTAAGGTATCTAAATGTGCACTGTCGTTCTGAACCTTGTGTTTCCAAGCATTTATCTCTTGAACTAATACATATTTGCTGCCTTCAAATTAAACAGGAAACAATTTATAATGTGTGTTGTAATCTTTTTGTAAAAGCCCAAATATGTTCATTGCTTTCTAAAATGCAAGGATTGGAATAAATGACTATTAATGCTTTAGGTGGGAAAGCAGTACAAACGTCTTGTGATCTGAATATATTTATAAATAGTCACTTGCACTTTTTGTGCAAATGAAATTGAGTAACTGTCAGGCTGCAATTTTTAATTTTTTTTATACTATTAGAAGAGTAGCTTATTTGACACCTCATATAGATATTTTTTATGTTTGAGGCTTTTTCCATGTGCCTATAACTGGTGCTGTCCTGTATTATTCTTTAATACCTTTAGTCTTTGTTTCCTTATTTTATTGCCTATCCTTTATGAATGATGAGAATAGTAATGAACATATGACACACACCAAGATTCACAAGATGAACAGAAAGCTTTCTCATTTTGTCAAATGTTTTTGCACTAAAAAAAAAAAAAAAAAAATTTAAACGTAGCATTTACTCCATTGTAATTTCAGCTTAAAACACCTACTGGGGTTTTGTAGAATTTTCCCATCAGAGAGAATTTTTTGAGAATGCTGGGAGATTATTTTTGTATCCAAGTAGTAAAGTTTGAGGTAATTTGCTAGAAAGCATAGAAGTTATCTTACAAAATTGTTGATACTGGACCATAAAAAAGTCTAAATAGTTTTAACCTTCAATTAAAAAAAAAAGGGGGTAAGATGTCAAAACTCTCATTACAGGTTTAATTATAATTTCTGACAGTTTCAAAGCCGTATGGCTGTGTTCTGGCCACTCCAATTTAGCTATTCAGCCCGTGCTGCCTGTATTGTGTATTCAGCAGCTCCTGTTAGACGTCTTCACGGGAGTGATTCTGCCGAGTTTTTTGACACCTATTTTCATGTATGGCCTGGTACTTTACACTGAAATATCCTTTATATATCCTTCATATCTTTTNTTTAGCTGCCTGCAACATTAAAAATGCCTTGAACATGTCAGGCTAGGTGCGGATGCTTGTGTGCATGCATACATGTGCATATGCATGGGCAGAGAATAACAAGTAAATGCGCTGGTGGATGCACGTGTGTCACCGTGCAGAAGTGCGGGGCGCCTTGCAGCAGCATCCCTGTGCCCGGTCCTGCGGGCGCTCACAGCCCGCACCGGCGTGCGCAGGGGAGGGCGATGCTCCCTCTCCCGCAGGCAGTCCCCGCGATGCTGCGGGGGCGGGGGTGGGGGGTCTCGGCAGTCGGTGACACTAGAGGGCACTGCTTGTCCTCGGTTGCAGGTTCCTTCTGGGACATCGAGCAGAATTAGGCTGAATTCCGTAATCTTACTTTAATTAACAATTGAATTCTTATTAAGTAAGTCTAGGCTGTTTAATTCGTTGTTGTTTTGCTTTTAGCCTTGTGTTAATATCGTGGATGGAGTCATCAGCACTTGTAAATACATGCAGAATCAATTGTCCCATACAGTAACAATTTTATTAAAAAAACCCACAAACTTGAAATGTTATTCTTGGCAAAGCCAGAAGGCTGAATTTGCCCAGCGGTGGGGTTTAGATCCCTTGCCAGCTGTGCTTCCAGCCAGCATGATGCATGGTGTTAGAAATGCGTTAGGGAGAGTCTTGACGAGTTAGGGTGATTTATTTCAGCAAAGGTCAAGAGAAAGATAAGCAGAGGACGAGAATAGGAAATTTAAAGGGTCCATCTTTGGTATGTGTAAAAACATGTATCATTTGCATTACCCGTGGAAAAATGTTTCTCAATTACAGAACACTAAATCACTTGAATTGCTGCTCCAAGTTCAAATGTATCTTCCATTTATGGGTTCATTTATTTTGGATGGAAATTATGAAAGAAGTGGAATAATCAAATTAATCAGGCTAATAAAATTAGGCATCATTTCAGAAGCATCAGAAAATTAATATGAAATTTAGATGTCAAAACAAGAACAACCAAGCTCAATGACACCAAGCACTGCTGTTTGCTTGCCCTTGTCCTCTGCAATTGGCAGAGCATTGTAAGAAGTGCCGTGTGCTGGCCAGGTCGGGAAATTTTCTTTCCAATGAAATTCCAACACGCCAGTTCAAGAAATTAAGTCCTGTGCTTTAAAGCATTATTCATTGATAAGCAGTGATTTGGGATCAGCCCTACATGAATTCTCTTTTTATATCTTCCTGGTGTTTAGCCTCAATGTTTCTTTCTAGTTAAGTGTTGTTGACTTTCAGTGAGTGTAAATTTTCTCACAAGTATTAATAAATGTGTGGAGTTAGCAGCTGGATTGCCTGACCTCTGGAAATTACTTGTTAGTCAAGATGATGGCTGCTTGATATAACTAAAGCTTTTTCTGTTGCAAACTCAGAACTACATTTTTCCACATGTAAGTTCTAGTTTTAATACATTTGAAACATAATTATTGTCTTAAAAAGGATAAGTCATTTTCTAATAAACTTCTAAAATATTATTCTAGCCAGAGCTCATTATCATTGAGAGGCAAGCCAGTATAATAATAGGTTGTGTTTTGTGCAGAGTGAATTGTAAGTATTGTATTTTAGTCCCACATAATTGCTTGCAACTTTTAAGGTGATTTTGAACCACTCAAGTTCTCAGCAATCTCTTTGTAAACAGTGAGATGAGTATATGCATTTCTGAAAAATCCTCCTGGTAGTTACTGCACTTCCAGAGATTTCAGATTGCGGTTACTGCACTATCCAGATTCCAGAGGGTAGTGTAGCATGTTTATTATAAATATGTAGGTCTGCTAATTATTTCTGTATAGTCACGTAGTAGTCTTGGACAATCTGGTTGCCCACCTGATGTTTAGTAATAGATCCGTCATTTAGGAAGAGCAAGAATCACCTAGTTTTGCTTTATCAATTCATAAGAAAAAGAAATTAAAAAGATGTTTAATCAACAAGAAAACAACTCTTTTTGCATTCACAAAATGGTAATTTGAAATCTTATTTTGTGCGTACTAATAGTCTATAAGCAGTGAGATGCCAGAACTGCTATAATAGGATTTTCCCCGTTCTAGAAGGATTTTGCTTATGGCTATGAAAAGTTAATTTCAGATCCTGATACACTTGCATTAATTTTTGAGACTTTAGCTGAGTGTAGTACAGCAGAGAAAAACACGAACACCACATCACCATGGTGTAGCTAATTGTTTATTACTTCCAACCAAAGAAGCATCGGTAATTTGCAGGCCACAGTGTCTGAAAAAAAAAAAAAAAGAAAAAGGAGGTAGGAAACTGGCAGAAAAGGTCTCGCAGATTTCTTCTTGAGGGTCTTGAGAAAAGAACTGTGGAAGAAAAGGAGAAACAATAGCTTCACCATGTCCTAAAGGTGATACAAATGAGTCTTGGCGTACTTAGAAGATCCTGTTTGTTCATTAAAATACTGTTTGACAATCAAACTACAGAATGTACCAAATCTTCCTGTTTCTGAGTGAGAAAATACTTCTTCGTGGTTGTATGATTTGTGTATGAGGAGCAAGTGATCTAGATGCTTATATGCACCATACTTCAGTAGTGTGTTTATATTCTGTGGAGTATTTGCTGACAAAAGGAACATGTTATTTCTTTCTTTGCTAGTAAGGGATCTGTTGACTCCACAGCTATGTAAAAACCTCTCATCAGCACCTATTTTAATCAGCAAGAACTTTACTATAAATCATTATCAAAAAAAGCATTGTGCTACGCTTTTATACCAATACATTTATTTTGAAATTAATAGGGAAAAATAATACAGAGCTTGTGCTTGAGATGGGCTAATAAGCGTGCCCATGAGACTTTCCTTTTCAAGCACTAAATGAAAGCTTTTGCATTGCTAACAGGCTACAAAAGTTGCTTAGGTAATAAGACTCCTTTTCTCTTATCAGTAAAAAAGAAAAGGGGAGGGATGGGATGGCTCAAGGGATTGGTAATCAGATTACAAAGTCTTTCACTTCTAGGTCACTGGTTCAAATCTGCCCCCTGTTTAGTAGTGACCAAAAGCTGTTCCCATCTGATGGCTTTTCAGTAGCCTTTGTGCAATTCGTGAATGATCTATATCCAATGCCTGGTGGAAATCACTCCTAGCCATTGCTTTGGGAAAACCAGCTCAAACCCTTTAAGTAGGAATAAATGATCTGCTCATGCATTGAGGGGTTGGTGGGTTTATTTTTCAGAATAATTTTAATAAGTTGGCAGAGCAGTGCAGCTGAATTGGTGCTGTAACAGCTGCTGTGGGCTACAGCTGCCACCGTCACTTCCCACTAGCATTGCTTCTTAAAAAGTTGTTACCAGCTTACTTAAGAATTGGACTGATGTGTCTTAATTTGAGCCACATGGTATCATTCCAATCGACTTTCATATTAGACTAGAATAGATAAAACCATAATTGAAGAAAGAAGGAGAAGTAAAAGAAAATTACTAATTTTGTTCATCTTAGAGGAAACATAGTTATTATAGTAAAATCAAAAAATTGATTTTGACAGATAGAGTGTTAAAACATTTTTATTGATGGTTTTAGTGTTGCATTAATGCTGTGGAAGCTGTGAAACTGCAATTTCAGTGGGTTCTCATGCTATATGTGACTTAGACCACTGTGGTGTGCTCAGATAAATATTGGAATAACTTTATAAATTGAAAACAAGGGAAAACAGAAAACTTCCCAGAACCTGAAAAGAAGTCCTTGTGAGTATATGTTTTCTAGCATTGCCTCTTAATGGTGCTTACTTTCTGGTAGTTGAATAATGGGCTTATATATTTGGGTTTTGTCAGTGTTTTGAAGTGCTATTTTCCTTAAGGTAGGGGAATGCTAGAGGACAGTTGCTATAAGGGGAATGTAATTTCTGGTTCATTAATATATGAACCTGAGGTAAGGACTCTCTGCTAGATGTACATTTCTGTGTAAATCTCTGTGGCAGTTTAGAGGTGAGTTTAGGTCCATAGGGATGCACACAACCCATTATAAAAGTATGACTCGTTCCTTAAAACCAGCCAAAGTATTTCTTTTGAGATAGCAGGCATGCAACATAGATGCTGCAGTAGATTTTTGCAGTAGATTTTTTTGCACAGAACAAGGTATTTCATCAAACCTAAATGATATTTCATCAAGTCTTACTGATTCAAATGAATCACATCAACCATCTCCCTCATTACTAACATAAACTTCAGAGTTTGCTCATAACACTTCAACCTGGAAAAATAAAGTACATGTGCATGTTGAGCAGAGCTTCATGGGTACCAGCAAGTGGAATGCACATTTAGCACAAGGCCAGCATAGATGTTTGCTCTCCCAAGAACACATCCTCAGATGCTAGGAGTGATCTGCCTAAAATGCTTGTAGTTTCACATTGAAAACCTCAGCCAGAAGAGTGCTGATAAAATCCGTGTACCATAACAGATGTTCATACCCATGTTTTGCAGGAATGGCTTGGATGGGATTTACTGCCTCTATTTTCACACTTGGCTTTCAACAGCCAAGCTAGCTGGCCTGTGAGGCAATGTCATCGCCTCTGGAAACTGCAGCAATTGCAGGAAAAGAAAATCCCAGACAACGTATCTATGATCCAAACCCCAATATTATCTCCTAATAATACATTGGTATTGGATGTGTCAGAGGTCTGTAGACTTGGCGCAACTGGTATGGTATCCCTCTGGAAAGCACAGGCCGTCCCAGCTGTCCCAGCTGCTGCAGTCTCCATGTCCTAACACCAGCATGTTTTGTGGGCTGCTCATAGTGTTGGACTCAAGCTTACGTGCACCTGCAACTCTGGCCGCATTTGCCAGAGGGGAAGAGGCAGAGTGAGATCCAAGTTTAGCAGTACAAGAGGTGTGGGCAAAAAAACCTGCCAGCTTCATGGGGCTGTTTGGTCCAGGAGCATAGGTTTGTAGCCAAAGCCATTCATTTCAGAAGTTCACTCAAAGGCAGGGGAGGCGGGGAGAGGAATAATCTGCCAGCACACCTTTGCTGCCTTTCCACAGAGAAGGCTGCTCTTGTTCTGGTTAGGCAGGGTATGTTAGAAGTGGGCAGACCCATGATGGTTCAGCAGAGTAAGGTATGTAAGGCCTGTATTTCAAGGTGGTTGTGGGTTTACTCATTAGTTTAGAAAATAATTTGGTTAAACAGAGAAAACCTCCCAGCAAAGTATTTTTCCTAGTGTAGTGATGCTTCTTGTGAAGTTTAAGAGGACCTTTATAAGCCGTAAGTGCATGCCTATATATTGAATATGATTTGGCACTGTATGTATTTCTAAAGAACTTGATGCCTTCCATTGGTACAACCCCTCCCAAAGCATGCAGAAGCCTTCAGGTTGCTGTCTCTGGTGAATGGATGCATCATTCTTAAGCCAGTCCCTCTTCAAGGCTTGTGAATACAAGACAATACAAATACAAGATTATAAGATAATACAAATAGTAGGTTATTTCACCAAAGAAGGACTGTGTGTGATAAATAAATACATTCCTGCACAGGCAGTTTGGAATATTTGGTGCTTTTGTGCAGCATCCATTGTCCTCACACTTAGGCACAGCACTTATTGTACTAAGAAGTGGCACTTGTTTTTCTTTTGTTGACTCATCTCTATCTGGCATCACTATGATGTCATCAGTCNACAGAAATACTTCATGGCATTGAGACAGCATCCGAAACACCCACCATGTTTCTGTGTCCAGGGATGCTGAGGTGGAAGTTGTATGTTGCTGGAGTGCCATGGCTCTCCAGATGTGATGGAGAGCAGGTCCATGCCCCATGTCTTAGAAGGGTGGAGAGTCTGAGCTTCCTTTGCCAGTAAGGCTGTGCCTGATGACATCTGGCTCAGGACATGGACCAGACATTTAAATTAGAAGAGCTTTTTCTGAATAATTTCTTTAATTTTTTAAAATATTATTTAAAACTGTATTTTATATAGTTATACATCTTTTGCTTCACAAAACCCTTCAGCGTATGAAGTCTCCCCAAGGAGACTTGTTAGCCTTGCTGCTACTTTTCCATCCCACGAGTTGCTACTTTTCCATNTTGGAAGGTGATCTGTGGTGTTTAATGAGCAGGCTTTTGCTGGGGACAATGCAGAGCATTGTACACATCAGTCTTCTGGAATATTCCTCAGAAGTAAATTGTTTAGGCAAGCTGATGACCAGGTTGATGCAGGNCCCTTCCAACCCAAACCGTTCTGTGATATTGTGGTCTGCTTTGTGTAATTTGGGTTTCTACCACACAAGCACATAATTTTTTGGTGAAGGAAAATGTAAGTGGCAGCAGCATTTTAGTGGGAAAGAAAAGGTCAGATTATCTGCAGGGAGGTGACTAGCACCAGGAGAAGCTGCCCTGTGTGGGGCCTTAGCTCCAGAGAGAAGAAATCAGTTGGGAATGAGGTCAACAGAGGGGAAACTTGCTAAATCTCTTATCAACTAAATCTTCTATCAAGCCTGCTTCATCTAACCATTGNTGCCTGTGGAGAAACTTTTCCTTTCTGAGGTTACTCAGAGGTTATAAGAGTCGAAGCTGAGGCTTCAAAGGACAGGAAGAGTGAATGTTGTCTTATCCTCTGGGTGAAGTGGAAATCCAGCTATGTTTAAATAATAAGGATGTCAGACTTCATGTCCACCCATGAGGTACTGAGCTTAACATTCAGTTTTTCTCATTTTCTGTTTGTTTTTTATTTTTTTGAAGTCTGGCTTCCAAATAAAAGTTAGTGTATAGGTTGATATGTTTGTGCGCATGTATGATAAAACCAGGGCAATTTCCTAAATAAGTGACCTGGCTTTCTTCAGACACAAC
>VZUA01019210.1:0-22855 GCA_013401035.1 Horornis vulcanius | reverse complement strand
AAGCCGAGCACAGGTGTCCAAGAAACCCCTGACACCCTGCTAAAAACACTCCAAGAAGCCCCCGAGTTCCTTTGTGCTCCTTCCTAAACACTTAATGTTTTAGGAGGGATAATTTGGCTTGCTGCCCATAGAATCTAGCTACATCTTTGAGGAACAGGTAAAGAGACCTGTCAGGGGTTTTATCTTGGCATTCAGCCAATTACTGTCAGGACAGCAAAGAAGTTTCTGGTTCTTTGCCCTTATAAGAAATAAGAATATTCGAATAAGAAAGGGGTGAGTCTCAAACCTTTCCCCATATGGAAATACCTGCTCGGGTTTGGGGTGCATTCCTACATCACCCCTTCAGAGGAGTGATTCTGATGGAGAATGTTTGCCACACATCAAACATCGCCAAGTAGCAGTTCCCAGCTAACTTTGTCCTTGGTTACGTTTGTTACTCAGAGGGCTTTTGAACAGCAAGGATTCTCCACACAAAGACAAACCTCATCCTAAAATAGCAATCTGTTCTCTCCAGGCATGTCCTGTTTTATATTTTTGGCTCCAGTTGTGAGACAGTATCTGCAGAACAAAGCTTGGAACTCTTTGTTGGGGTAGAACTTTTGAAAATTTGGTCACCTGTCTGCAAATATCTGCTTGTGCAGAGGCACCTTGCCCAGGAGTAGGTGCAGCTTGTTCAGTCATTGGTTATGAACTCAGTGTCTTTTAGCTCTATTCCCATTTAGCACATTCCTCCTGATCTCATCCCTTTGTTTGTTGGGTGGGTCTGTATCTCTGCTGCTCAAAGGCTTTGTGGCTGTGTCTTCCTGCTTTGAGAAGTAGCTGTTAATTTCCTGTGGTGGTCTCTCATTTCTTGTCCCCCGAGCTATTGTTTCCACTTTTCATGGAAGTCACTAAAACTCTGTATAGAGGAGAAAAAATTATGGTGACTCCGAGCTGCAAATTTTCTCCAGATAGTTTCCCAGGTTACAATGCATGAAAATTTTTGAATCTGCAGAGGTTTTCATAAAAACAAGCTGTCTGAATATTTGTGACTGGCAACTGTTGCCATGCCAGAAATCAGTCTACCCAATTCACCCTTCTTGTCTGTGAATAAGGATGCTTGCTCATCTTTAGCCAGGTTCCGAATAGGCTCGTGGCAGTGGAGGAAAAGCTAGAGAAAAATATATAATCTAGCAAGTAAATCAACCTCCCTCTTTCAAAATCCCAAAGCAGAAGAAAGGAAAAGGAGACACTCACTTAGATCTCTTCCAGAAGCAGTCAAGGATTGTTACCTTTTCTTTTCAGATATCAGATTGCATTTATTGGCTTAGTAAACTTTGAGCATTGGAGACAATAGAAGTCTAGACTTTTTGTCATAAGGCCAGTAGTTCAAATAGCCTGATTTTTCTCCTGACTCTTAATTTTCTCCCTTCTTATGGCCAACTAAGAAAAGTTCCAAAGTTTATTGGCCAAATAGGCTCATTTAACCAGAAGTGGATATCTCACCCACACACTAAACCACTGGGGTTTCCTCTAATGCAGTAGATGTCAGCTATAACAAGTCCCTATTAATAATTAATTGAGTTCCTACTGTGACTGCCTGAACAATTTTCTTTGCTTCTTGTCAAGCACCAGCACAGTGCAGTAGCCTGATTTAATCTAACTGACCATATGATGGGCGAGTACTTCCATCCTGTGTGACATGACCACCATTTCACCATTTTCCCTGTGCCATGGTTTGAAGCCTTTAAAGAAGGGCTTGTAAGTGCAGATTTGTCATGTTGTCTTGAAACTGTGAGGGCCTTAAACCATTGGGGTGGCAAGGCACACATGTGGGTTCTGGCTAATGCAGGGTGCTCTAATATCTCTGATGACCTTGCTCTGGTAGCACACCTTCTTGCAGCTGAGAGCGCCTTGTCCTTCCTCTGGGGCTCAAGGTTCAGGTGAGGGGTTATTCCAGGGAGTCAGCCAGGGGGTTAGGGTGGGTGGTGTCTCCTCTGGCCTTGCTCCTTGAATGCTCAGGCCAGGATAAGTGGTGTTACTGAACAGTTCTGTGCTCCCCTCTCAGCCCTGCTCAGTGGGTAATGGTGTGGGCAATTACACGTGTCCTTGTCACCGACCCCAGCTGGCAGGAGAGCACTTTGGGGGCAGGCTGTGGTGAAAGACAGTGAGACCAGATGCCTCTGTTACATCCATGAGTCTGGAAGCTTTGTGGTTTCCCATGTAGATTGAGATGAGCTTGATGAGAATACAGAGCAAGCAGAGCCCTGCTCCCTGGCTGCCTCCTCGCCCCAGATTGCTCCAGGATCCTGTTTATGGCTGCTGTCTGAGCTGGGGTCCAGGCAAGCTTGGGATGACAGTGCTACTGGCAACAACCAAGGCATTCCAAGTCCTAGACTTAGCTAGAGGGGTTTTATTAACATAAACATGGCAAATCCTAACAGAGTCCAGCACTTGTCCCTGTTGCCCCTGTTAAAAATAATAATGTGTTAAGCTGGTCAAGTAAGTGGACTACTCACAGTCAATCAGTATGGAAATTTTGATATGACTCATTTCTTACACTTGCTCTTAGTTACAGCTGTAGTAAGTCTCTGATGTATAAAAGAGACCTAAATTAGTTTCAAAAGGAGTAGAGAAGGAAAGTGTTTCATTCTCTGATCAGCTCTTGGTTTCTAACCATTATTTCCATTGTTCAGAGATATGCCGGAAATAATATTCTGAAAAAAAAAAATACAAAAATTACAGAGGGTCATTAGTATTCTTTAGTTTATTTGTTATATGTCACTAATGTGGAGTGAGGTTTATTTTTTGTATGGGTTCCAAAGGACAAAGGTCATTTGTTTTGCCTGAAGGCTTTAGTCATCGGTGAAGTTATTTTCCTGGTCCTAGCCCTGTTCTTTCCAGGACATGTGTCCTGCTATTTGAACTATCCCTTGGGCTGAATAGACTTAGCTGAGCTGGAGTTCGTGTCCTGACCTGCACCCACAGTCGCATGAGATTGTGTTTTAAAAAACAAAGCCTTGAGGATTCGAGCAGCTTTTGTCTCCCTGAAGAGATAAGGAATATAAAAAATCTCTGAATCTACGTACTTTATTCTTCAGCCTGTATAGGTTTTGCCTTTTCATCCTACTGGGATAGAAAACTTGCACTCTCTCAGGATTTCCTGGCTCATGAGGAATCTCAGCTATTGCAAAGCCCATAAGTAGCTGCACATCAACAATTATCTGAAATCCTGCAGAACAGGATTCTGCTTGGTCTGAAAGTGCTGGAGCAGTGAGGACATGGGTCTGACAGGGCACACACAGACCTGCTTTGCTGACAAGAACAGCTAATTTTTCTGAGATACCCTTGAGGTATCTTGAGGGAATCTCCTTTCAGGTGAGAGCATCCACCAAACTTACCCCCATTTGCCTAGATTGGACCATGAACTTCACCTTTATAGAATCACAGAAGCACAGAATGGGTTGGGTTGAAAGGGAACTTTAAAATTGCCTACTTCCATAACCCCTGCCATAGGCAGGCATTCCATTCCCTAGCTCAGGCTGATTAGAGCTAGGATCAATTTCACCTGTCTTAGAACACTTCCAGGGATGGGGCATCCAAAACTTCTCTGGGCAACCTATTCCAGTGTGCCACACCACCCTCACAGTAAAGAAAATCTTCCTAATCCTTATCTAAACCTGCCCTTTTTCACTTTAAAACCACTGCCTCTTGTCCTGTCACAATCTGCCCATATGAGGGGTCCTTCTCCCTCCGTTTCATATGCCCCTTTTATATGGTACATTAAAAAACCTGTGCTGTGTCCATTTCTTTTTGCCATCCTATGTGTCTTTATAATGTGTAAGTGATTTTAGGAATCACTTGCTTCACGTCCTCAAACTTTGCTGTGTAGCTGCAGAGTGCTAAGGCTTCATCACAGTTTGTTTTTTTCCTGTGTGAGTGAGTTGTGTATCTGAATCCAACATTTGACCTCAGAGCCCTGCTGTGCTGTTATTGTGATGCCTTTGTAGTTTCAGGCTTACCTGGAAATTGCTTCTCAAATTTTGAAATCCTTGCTCAAATTCTCTGAGGAAGAGGGTCTTGAATGGAGATACAGGTTTGAGACATGAAGTTGAATCCTTGTTCTCACCCTGGCTTCCAAGGTGAGCAGTGTTTTGTTACTGCTGCTGTGGGAATGACTACTGGAGGACCAGCTAAACTGCTTCCTTTTCCTCAGTGAGAATCAACCACTCCAGGTATTAATTATTCAAAGCTGATATTTCTGCACTATTTAGGAAGAATCTGGTGGCCCAAATGGCTCCAAGAATAGCTTCCCTTTGTTATTTTTTAATGTGAACATTTTAGTTTGCTTCATTGTCCAGGGATGTTCTTGCTAAAGCTATGTACATTACCCTGCTGAAACATCTTAGCCCAATGTTTTTCCTGAATGTCCAGGGCTTGACAGACAGCAATTTCTAAGTTCAAAGTATATCTATCTATGTGTATCTCCAGAGATACAGGCACAAGATTGTGAGTTTTTAATGCTGTTTTTGTAAACAAGTGGCCTGCAAGCTGCCTAATCCATTGGTTGCATGTGGAATGCTAGGTAGGAGAGATTGCAACTGCTGCAAGTTAGGTCTTAGGTTACAATGTAAGATGCAACTAAAAGTATTCTCTTACCATCTTTGTAAGCTGTTAAAAACAGCTGGGGCAGTGTTCTTTATCTCTTCCATGACTCATCCCTGATAACACCCTCCAGGGGATATCTTCTGCTCATGGCCCATCAAGTCTCACCGTGTGACTCAGAGAGTTACATCATCCCACTGTGAGATGCCCCACCCACGGGGAGGAACCAGGCATTCCAACCTGCATATAATCTGGGATTTGGAACACCAGGAGAGCACTGCCACTGGATTCCCAGAGGAAAAGAGCTCTGTAGTCACAACTGGACCTCCAGAAAAGGACCAGACTTTACTATAGGGTCACTGCTTTGGCAGAATCACGTGCATCACTCCAACAGGACTGCAGCTATCATTAAATCAGACTGCTGCCACCACCCTGACCAACAGGGTGTCAGGTCATATCCTGACTCAGTTAGTTTAAGCCAGTGTTTCTGCATTATTGCCTTCTTCTTAATTTTCCTGTTAAATTGTAATTCTGACTTGGGATCTCCCACTGGTTGGCTTTCAAACTAGTACAAGGCTCTCACATCTCCCAGAGATCCACCACCAGCAGCCTGATTTGTTTCCCTGAGCACTTCCTTGGGGCTCATTGCAACAGTACGAGCAATCAATAAGCAAACCTCTGCAGTGGCATGACTTGTCTGGCTTGTTTAACTTTTTGAAACATGGCTGGGAGAACGGCTGCCAGCGTAAGAATTAAAAATGGGAACACTGGCTGTTTCATCCTTACTACCCCAAAATGACTGTGTACCCAAAGTCACCCTTTTCCAGCATGTTTGGTTTTTACAATGGGCTGCAGCCTGAGAGTAAGTGTGCAGTCTGCACACTTTCCTACAGATAGCTGTTATTAAGTGTTTTTATCATGTTGATGGCCCAGCCTGAGCCCTACAAACAAATGCATTGTGGGAAGATGATGGTTGCTCCATGTGCAGTCTCTGAAGGCAGTAGGACAGCAGCTGGCCAGGACAAGCTGAGCATGAGGTGAGAGAGCTGTGGTTGTGTAAAAGGCATTTGTCATGGTAGAGCAGCTCCCCAGCCATTTTGTGCTATTTGTGAGAAGCTGTGAGAAGTTTTAATTTTACTGTAAGTGGAAGTCTGTTAGCCTTTCACACAACCCAACTGGTTGGTGAACTCACAGGCAGACACATATTGACTGAAACAGCATGAAGACATTTCCTGCTTTCATCCTGCCCTTGAATGCCAAAACTTTGGGCCTAAACCTAATCTAATAGGTGAAGTGTTTGGGAATTTTATCATAAAGCCATAAGTAGCTTCCAAATATATTTCGTCTTCCAGTCCTGGGTCTTTCCTGGCCCTCCTACCCCAGGGAAAAGTTTCCTCAGTGTGTGTGGTTCCCTTTAGGCTGGCAGGGAGGTACTGATATGCCAAGGGGTTCAGCAGGGCAGAAGATCATAGAAGAGCAGGGGTGATAAAAGATATGGCTCCACAGGTCACTGAAGATCCTGTGGTGAAGGTGTTTGTGTCTTGCTCCACTCCATGTCTCTCACTGCTTTTGGTGCTCACTGGACTCACATAGAAATTGATTCAATGAGTGAGTGACCTGAAAGCCTCCCTGGTTTTATGCTGTGGGAAATTCAGTTGGCTGCTGAAGCTGGCACCTGGCAGAACCCAGCAAGAGGGAGCAGGAACAGGACAAAGGAAAAATACAGAGAAGGGGGACAGGCTTCTGTCTCAGCTGTGACCAAACACTGCTGCCCATGAAACTGCAAGCATGGTCTGAGCAGAAAGGCTGATCCAGGACAGAGCCTTGGATCATGAAGGGCTTAGTGGTGATGGAATGCAAGACATCTAAATCCTACACTTCACAAAGATAACAAATGCTACATGCTATCACAAATCTGCCTCTAGTGTCTAGGGTCACTTGTTTCTCTGTCGATGAATTAAAAGTGGAACGAAGTCTCTTCAAGATGTTTTTAGGATAATGAGTTTTGATAATGTTTTAGGATAATGTTTTTTGATGATGAGTTATCAAGTGATGCTTGGTTACAGTCCCATACACCAGAAGTTGTATTTACATTTTAGAAAAAGAGGACAACTTTTCCATGTGTAATATTTGATGTATTAGAAACACCATACTAATTTCTTTGACTTTCCCAAAAATATCAATAGGCTGGCTGATTTTGTCTGCCCACATCTACAGGCCAGGATAGTTGCATTTAGATTGTGCATGTTGAGTTATTTTACGTTATGTGAATACAGAATCATTGGGAAACATTTATTGATTTAGGAGAGTGTCCACCCTGCTCCAAGTTTACATGTGAACCTTAAGATCTCCTGCTTTTTATTAAGATATAAAATGTGAAGATTTGCTAAAATTATACACAAACAAAAACCACACATCTAATCAATATTTCCAAGTATCATGGCTAAAATTATATTTCTGAGGGGATAAATTTCCTCGCTGATGTCCTTTCCCTTCCAATGCATGAGATATCAGCCTTTATCTAAGCAGCAGTCTTTGTGGCGTCAGAGGGAATTCTGTCTGGTTTAGAGGATCTTTGCAGAAGCTCTTCATCCCAGTTTTGAATGCTACAGGTTACTGGGACTGTGTTAGAATTCTGATATGCTGACTGCTGTCTTTCACAGCCATGACTTCCTGAAATGTCTTTCTCCAAGTCTTCAGTAGCTGTCTGTAGAGAGAAATGAACTGACAGGGGAGTGGAGGAAAAAAAAGAAAAAAAAAAAAAAAAGAGAGAGAGAGAAAGAAAGAATTTTGCCAGTGTGAGGTTTTGGTGGTTCTTTTCAGCTTTTTTCCAAATATGATAAAATGGGTTCTGGTATCTCCTTCCTGAAGGACCTTATGGCTGAAAACTCAGGGCAGGGAGAAACCTGGAGAGGTTTGTGAGGCCCCTGCTTGCTTTTTATAAAGTACTCAAATCTTACTGGCAGAAGAATGAATTTAACCTTACAGGAACTCAGCAGTGCTTTTGGCACTTCTTCCCGGAGGTCTTTCGGTTACCAAACAAATCACTGCACACAACAGCAAAGCAGCAAAGTGAAACCTAATCCCTACCTGCATGTCCGGGCAGCTGAGGCTCTGCCCCGTGTTTCAGCCCCGCAGTCACGTCCGCCAGGGCTGAGAGCAGATAAGGCATGTTTATTTGATAGCAAAGCCACAGTGTGCTCTCATTAGCTGAGAATGATTCATGAGCTCTGAGAGGACTTTTCCAACTCTTGATAGTAGCTAAACAAAAAAATGAAGTACATGGGAACCCTGGGCTCATCTGAAACACCATCTTCCTTGTTCCACGCCCTGTGACTTCTTACTACAATTGCATTCATTATTTTCACTCTCTTTCCCAGTTCTGGTGTGTCCAGCACAGGACTGGACAGCACAGCAGGAGGATTCTGAGTGGATAGGAACACACTCCTAGGGAATTGCCCCCTCCACAATTCCCTAGACCCCCCTCCCTAGTTTGCAGCCCAAGATTCTTTTCTAGATGCTGCTCTAAAAGTGCCAAGGAGTGCAGATGAACCAGGGAGCCCAACACTCCTCCTCTGAGGTGCCCACCATCCTGCTGACCCAAGGGCCTTGCAAAATAGTAAAACAAACAAAAAATCAAAAGGATATGTTTTACAGATCAATAGAATAATTTAATATTTGCAATCACAGATAGGTACAGAATACCAAGGCTCCTTAGGAAGTAATTAACTGGCCTACATTTCCAGACTTAAAAAATTGTATTTGTATTCTGATTTTTAAAGACATTGTGAGCTGCAAGTTACTAAATCTATAAAGCGCTTAGCAAGGTTTGATAGATATATGTAATTACCCCTGGAAAAATGCAATACTGTGATCAAAAGAAGTTGAAAATCTATTAGTATAACCATAGTTCCCAATCTACATCCTACAATAAACCACAGATGGGAGTTCATCTACAATGCTGGCATGTCAGTAGGGAGAAAACATTAAAAGGCTTATATAAGTATTTTTCCTTTAATATGGAAACTTCCAGAAGTCAGCAGTAACTTGAATCTGTTGTTGCCTGAACTACAAAAGCAGCTTATTTGAGAAAAACTGGTTGAAGAATTGTTTTTTTTCTGGAGGTGGATAGAATATAAATGTGCAGGTAACATTTGTAATGTTTGTCTTTTGCTGAAACGTACCAAACATTTGGTTCCCTCCCCTGATCCAGTGATAGACTGAGGGCATTCCTCCCACAGAGACAGCAAATTGAGGAAGGTAAAATTAGTCTGAACATTGCCAAGGACTATATAAGACTGTGACAATTAACTGAGATAGGGGAATTCTGTCTACATGTAAATACTGTTTGACACAAAGGAAAATGTTACCAATGTTTCTGTGTTGGAAAAACATACTGGTAAAAAACTGGAACTTCAGTGACGCATTATGAAAAGCAAACATGGAATTAGGGAAAAAAATTATCAAGTTGCAGCAGTAAAACTGGGAAAATGAAAGACAATTTCATAACAATGATCAACTGTGTCTTGCTTTGCAGGGGAAAAAATAATAATTTGGAGGTTGTTGGAGAGCTGTTTTCAATTGAATCTGTATGACTTTCATACCCACTGATTTCTCAGAATCCAAAATGTTGCATTAGTTATACAAGCTCCTGGACAGATAAAATAAATTACATGTCTGAACTGAATTAAGTACTGATCATTGTCTCTGGAAATCATGGAGGACATGAATATGTGAGAGGTGTATTTGGCACTGTTCTGTGTAAGAGGAGATCTCTGTTTCCTGAATTTGCATTTTAGGGTTTGAACAGATGATCACCCACAGGTCAGAAGAGCATCATCGGTCCTCACCTCCTGCGAGCACCACGTGTTTGCTTGCACATGTGTGCAACCCTTGTGCATCCCTATGCATCCTGGAGGGCTGGGCAGCAGGTCCAGGCTGCAGCAGCACACCCTGTGCATCCCCGGAGAGTTGTGCAGCAGGTTCGGGCTGCAGCAGCACACCCTGTGCAACCCCTGTGCATCCCTATGCATCCTGGAGGGCTGGGCAGCAGGTTCAGGCTGCAGCAGCACACCCCTGTGCATCCCTGTGCATCCCGCAGGGCTGTGCAGCAGGTCCAGGCTGCAGCAGCACACCCTGTGCAACCCCTGTGCATCCCTGTGCATCCCGGAGGGCTGTGTAGCAGGTCCGGGCTGCAGCAGCACACCCCTGTGCATCCCTGTGCATCCCTGTGCATCCCGCAGGGCTGTGCAGCAGGCTCAGGCTGCAGCAGCACACCCCTGTGGAGGTGCCTCCAGCTTTCCGTGTGGAGCCTCAGCGCTGCCGGCGCTCAGCAGAGCCTCACCCCTGGCAGCCCCCCGGCCAAACCCTGTCCTTGAGGGGCCCGGCGGAGCCCGGGCTGTGTCCGGCTGGCCTGGGGCGCTCCCAAGCGTGGGATCGTGTTGACCTCTAGCGGCTGTAGCGGGGACCCTGGGGCGGGTGCGGCCAGCGGGCTCTGGACCACTCACCCCGCACAGACACCGCTCACCTCTTTTTGTAGGGTAATACCTGGGCATAAACTCATTCTGCTCTTAATCTATTGATGGCTCATGGGGACTTTTTTCCCAGAGTGTGTTTGTTTTCCAGCAGCTGTCTGCTCCTTAATGTGCCCTAAAAGCCCTAATAAGAAGCCTTAATCCATGTCTCGGTTTTCTCCCCGTTCTCCAGGAACTTCCTTTCATGATAGCCCACGATGTGCTTGGGCTCTTTCACATTCATGAGGAACAGACTTCTACCCTCAGGAGCATTTTAGGTAAGGCTTCTCAGAAAGGAGAACAGGATATGCCTAAGTTCTTCCCAACCATTGCATTAGAAACAGGAATGTGACAATTTGCAATGCATATTTCAGATGTGCACTTAATCTTTCAGCCAAGGCTTTGAAATTTTTATTGAGAGAGCACAAATTTCTGACTATCTCACATGCTTCTGAGAAACAGCTCTTTCTGGAGCATTTTCCCTCTTCAGGAGAAGCCTGTAGTGCTTACTGGTGTTGCTGACAGTACAGGCAGAACCAAGGGATCACTTGTGATCCTGTGTGGGTGTGACAGCTATTCTGCACAGCTATTCACTCCCCAAGGGAGCCCTCATCATGACATTGCTAGGCTGAAGCTGAAGGTTGGCCCTGCTCCTGTGTCACAGAGCAGACATGCAGCCTCACTAGAGTCTGTGAAGGCTGTCAGAGGGTGGCAACGTTTATCCCAAACCTTATCTCATAATTTAGCTGTAATTGAATCCAGCCCTGAGAGCCTCAGTTTGGAAAATGAGAAATGGGCTGTCTCTTACATCTCTAACCAAAAGTGGGCATAAATAATTGATAATAGATCAAATTTGCTGAAGTGTATAAAGGAAGTAATCTGTTTTCTTGCCAGCTGTTATGCTGAATAACCGAGAGGTTTTAGTGGAGACAGATGACAATGTTTAACATCAGTCAGTTCATGCATATTGCTCTTATCATTTTGTAATTTGAAAATCGTGCTGGGGGCTAGAGGAGATTAACAATAGGAAAGTGAGTACCAAGGAAAACAATATAGCTCTCTGAAATGGAAGAAAACAGAATAACGTGTCTGGCACGTCACAATAACCCTGAGGAAATTTCAGAGCTTGTCCTCCAGCTGGGAGCCTGCCACTGCTTGTGCAGGGTCTAGCAGAGCCCCCAAAGCTGCTGCTGTGCTTGGTGCATTCCTCACCCACACGTCTCTTGTAGAGAAACTGCTGTGCCAGCATCTTTGTTCTTTTGTAGAGAAGGTAGCTCTTCACTGGCCTCCAGATGCTATCAGCTGCAAAATAACTGAACTAGAGATGATATGCCTGTTAACTTGTATTCTTTTCAGTTATACCACTTGGCTTAAATAGAAGATTACCTCTTCTCACACCTAAAAAGAAGAGCAAGCTGTAGAAGATCATGACTGCTTGGTTAGAGAGATGAGTGCGACAAAAATTAATGTCAATGAAGTGATGAGGCTATTTCCCCTCTTCTTGTCAGCCTTTTCCTGCAATTAGAAGATATTTTGTAACTTGCTTTCTGTGTGTAGTTTGGGGGCTCGTGATCTTGAGATGATAGGAATCAAACATCTTCCATGAGCATTTTTTACTTATATTGGATCTCATTTGCAAACTAATAACCTACATTTAGTTTTTCTGATCTTGATCTCACCTAACGCATTCTTGAGCAAAGAGCTGCGAGTTTGGGGCTTCTATTTATGGCAGTCAGTATCACAGCAGTGTCTTCTGCTTTCACCTTATGATTCAAGACCTCAGGTCAGTGGGTGAAACCCCAACTCTTAAAAACAATGGTAAGAGCCCCTTTTGCATGAGATAATTTGATTTCAGCCTTTGGCTTTAAGAGCTGCTGTAAAATGTTTTATGATACATTAACCTTTCCGTCTCCTGCCATTAGACCTCTGAATGGAAGACTCAAGTATGTTTGCTTATTGATAAGCAGACTCTTAAAAGAGATCAATTGTTAAAAGTGAATTTAAAAAAAACAAATACATGAAGGTGATGGCAAATTCATGCTGCTGAAAAGCACATCTTAAGGATGTGACTGGTTTTGTTTAAACAGGAGGTTTGCAACTTGTGTTGTTCCAGCATCAATAATACGATGTGCTTGTTGCCATCTGCTGTAAAGAGTTTTGCTTTTGCTTTAATAAATGTCAGAGTTTGTGTTTCCATTTAAGAAGGAAAAGAAAAGTGTGATTTTTATTTCTGTGGTCCAATTTTGGCAGGCTGCCTTTTGGTATGCAATTTGAGTTGAAACCAGAAATCTTGAACACTGTGACACATTTGTTGACTTCTGCTTCCAGTGCTTTTATTGCTTCTTTAACAGGTGTGCATTCAAACGAAAACAATGTTCTTTCAAAGCCACAGCTGCTGTTTGCAAGAGAAAGCTAAAAGGTCTTTGTAGAGAAACCTGTATTTTATGTTTATTATTAGCAAAGTCACAGCTCTGGAAAGCTTTGTGAAACTTGTGCTGAATTTCATGTTGCTTCTGAAGCTGTCTTCCTCAAATACATAGTTATGTAAACTCAGGAAACTTGAAAAAGGGAGGGAAATGGAGCATAATGAGGTTAATTTGTGTATATTGTTGGAGCTATATTGCTTGAGACGTTCTGCTCAGAGAAGCAGGCTAGAGAAATGTCAAGAAATTTGTATACCAGAGGTGTACAAGTACTGCTGCTGCCTCTTATCTCCCCACTGCCGTGTTTCATGACTGGTATTGCAAAGCACAGATGTAACCAGGAGGAAGCTGTATTCACCCCTTTGCAGACATTAATATGATTATCAACCCCCCATGCAGCATTATTATGTATATGAAACTTGCATGATGAATACTTTTTATGCTGAAAATAATTATTTCTGAAATTCGATCCCAATCACTTTTAATCTTTCTAGCCTTGGGATATTTTATGGGTGAACTGAAATCTCCTCGACCTATGGAAACAATCACTGGGTGAGCTACACTCCTTTATAATGAGACCATTTGGCTGGCTTTAGATCAGTCAAAATTGTTGTGCAAAAATTTGCATGTTCTTTTCTTTTTGAAGCAACAATCTTGGCATCTTAACCATATTAGTATGTTTTGTGTGTAACTGCCCTTTGTCCGTAATTATATTCAAGGAGAGATTCCCTAGCCTATAAAAATTTTTCATACTTATTCAGAGCAGCAAAACCCACATACTGCTCTTGAACATCACTGAGCACATCTCTATCAGCCTCAGCTTGACTTAGCCTGTCTTCCTTTTTAAAAAATAATAAAAAGCTATTATTCTACTGTCTTTTATCTATCCCAGTTAAATAATGATCTAATAAGGGAAAAAGTTGTACCAAATGACTCCTTAATTTGTCAAACTACTCTAAAAAACCCAACAAACAAAAATCTGTTGATTCCTTGCCTGGCCTGTTATGTTACATTACAGTGAAGCATTTCTTTTCTGTGCTTCATTCTCTTTTCTTTACTTCACGAGCAATGGTTGAAAGAAATTTTATCTCTGAGCATGGTGCAATATACAGCCAAAGCAATATTTCCACCACTTCATGGAAACAGCCAGATGCTCAAATGTCTGCTCAACTGAGGCAGGAACACTGAAATTCACACCTTGTCCTTGGAGGGGAAACATTTGGGGAAGAATCCAAAACCAGATGAATTAAATAGGAACTCTCCTGTGGAGAGGCTGTTGGTGTTTCAAGATGGAATTCTGTAGGCAGTAACAAAATAATGTATTTTTTGGTTTCTTCTACTTTTGAACAAAGAAGTTTTCACATTTAATTGGTTCTTTTGCCAGTTAGAGTTCAATTGCAGTGAGACATTTTGTTAATGCAGATGTTGTTGCGTGTTTGGTATATCCATGTCCTTGAAGTGTGGTTGTTATAGCAACAGGCTTAACTATTAAACAGGTTTTAGTTTTATGTCTGCTTCACAGAAATAAGGTAATTAGCTTTTTGCAGCATCTTTAAATATCATGCTAGCTAGTAAAAGAGATGAGTATCACTTATCTCCCTTAGTAAGTTAGCTATAGGGTATTATTTTTTCCCCAAAGGCATAATCTCTAAAATGGGTGTGTTATTAGTCTGCCTAATTTCTTTCTGCCTGAGAGAGAATGTGAGAAAATAATACTTAATCTACATATGCAGTGTTAAAATGTGCAAAATTTGTTACATTTCAAAGAGCTCACAACCCGGATAATTCCAAAAACCAAATTCCAACTGTGGCCTTTTAGCACTGAAAGTGTTAGCCAAACTTTGCATCTGCACTTCATAATTCCCTGCTCAGTGCTAGCTATTGCTGCCATCACATTGCTCCAAGCCTGTTCTGCACACTGTTCTCAGCAAGGACAGAGTTAGACAGTCTGGTGAAATGGGTACTTTTGAGATTCCCTTCGGATCTGCTTTTCCCTTAAAATTATCTTGAACGAAATTAAATTCCTCGCTGCTGTGTGAGCTTCCAGCTCAAAATTTACCTAACAGAATTATCTGTGTTAGGATCTGGTCGTGGGAGTGATCTCTAAAATCTGTTTTCCCTTCAAGCACCAGTATACAGGAAGGGGAAGGTGGGGTAGTGAAGGGGAAAACCTTCACTTACTGTTTTCATCAAGGGCTGTTCCTCAGACAGGAATAATGCAGCTGTGGAAAGCTCTTTACAAGGGGCTCCGTGGTGCCTGCAGTGATGCTGAGCTCCTGTTGCTGCCTCTGCAGGAGCTCAGGTGGGGTTGGGCACACTGGGGGTGGGGCACAGGTAGCCCTGGGCAAGGACAAGCCCTATCCCTCTGTATCCCTCTGTAACAGCTCTGGGGGGGACAGCCTAAAGCAGCTCCCCTGGACACTGCACCCTGTGCTCCTGGGCTGGTGCCACCTGCAGATGGTGGGGTGCCAGGCACAGGGATGGGGAGAGGAGCTGAGGAGAAATGCAAGGTTCAGCTGTCAGAAAATGGGCACTATGAGGTGCTGAGGTCCTTTCTGCAGGCACCACCTCCTGAGGCACTGCAGCTCCCAGGGCTTCCATCTGACATCCACCTTTCAGGACCTGGGTTTGGGGTTTTTGTTACCTTTTGGGTCATTTTTTTTTATTATTTTTTCTTCCCTTGAGACATCTGAAAAAGGAAAATGCTGTTCAATGGGAAATAATTTCTTGCAGGAGGAGCTGAGTTTGTACTGTAGTGTGTACAACAGATTCTGGTGTAAGGCCTTTTGAGACAGCTTTGCTGTTATTCTGTCTCTGAGTGAAGCATTTAACTTCCCCCTCTATGTGGTATTGCAGCATCTTGATACCAAGCCTTGTGACTAAGGGTTTGTCTCTTGGAGGCTGGATACAAAGTCTGACAAATGCAATGAGAGAAATCCTTCACAGTCCTGGGGAGAGCTCAAGAGGTGGGGGGCAGCAGACAGGACGGAGAGGGGGGCAGAGATATTGGGGGTGTAATTTTTTAATTAAGAAACCTGAGGTTTAATTGTTATGGTTCCTATTGTCATGATCAGATTAGCAAGTTAGGAAGAGCGATGTTGCATTACAATGAGAGAACTGCCAGTTCAAACAGAGCAGCCAGAGTTGTAGCTGTGTGTGCATTCTAGCATCTTATTTGCCCATGGCACCGTGGTAATTGAGCATACACAAATGATCTGAAACTAAATTTGTGTATTTTTGCACAAGCTAAATGTGTGGTTTTTTTCTGGTACATATGGCCCAGAGCTGCACCAGATATTGACAGTCTTGTTACTCGGTAGTATTGATCTAGTAGGTAGTATTGATCTACAAGAAATGTTAATGATACTGATGAATTTAAAATTTTTTTAATAAATTAACTTTTTTTCAATGAATTTCTGTGCTAAGTATTACTCATGGGAGATCTATGTAATGCTTGTAGGACTGTATGTTTACTCTCATGGCACAGTGCCTGAAATGTATCTCAGTAATTGTGTTCCAAAATTAGCAATTTTTTAGGGTTGGAATGGCTGTAACTCATTGATTGTCATATTTACCATTCAAATCTGTCTAGGGTTAAGTTACTGAATCTACAGTCCACCTTTTTATGGTTTGAGGACCATCAGTCTTTGGAGACAATGTATTTGGTTTGAGGGAGAATTGAATTTAGGGTGAAAGAAGCAGCTTTTTTTTTTGTTTTCCCCCTCTTTTACTTGTCTTAAAAATAGAAATGGAAATCTCAGTCATGCCTTTAATGACTGTCTGCAAATGCATACCATAAATTTGTGAATAGTGTTTTGCCACTTTAAAAAGCAGTCCAGAACTCCTCTGATACACTTGCACAATATGACCTTTTATTTTTAAAAAGGTAGTTTTCGGCTCAGCCTCCAAACCCTGGAGCTTTTGGTTTCAGAACTGTGAAAGATTTGCTCTGCAATTCTCTCTGTTGCTCTCTCGACCCATCACTTCCCTGTAGCTCATTTAACAGACCCGTGTGGTAGCTGGAGGCTGCTTTTTCTCCTCATGAATTGTCCCCCAGCGGTCAGGGCACCCCCCCAAGCTCCCCTGCCCGCTGGGGTCAGCAGCACCGCGCCCTCCCTGCATCACCCCCACCCCGAACTGGCGATGGATGCGCGTCTTTGCTGGGGTAGCCTGGGAATTGCACCCTGCAGCGGCAGCTCATGGCTTTTGAAGGGCGCCCTGCTCTTCCTTGGGCTGCCCTGAGAAGCGGCACAGCCCTTCTGGTACCCAAGGCAGCCCTCGCCGCTCCGACCTGGAGACGGAGGAAGCCACCAGCTGGAGCAGGAATCCTGCCCAGCTCCCGTGTGCCCTCGGGCAGCAGAATCCATCTCCCCCCGGTTGTGACGGTGATTCAGCAGCAGCTCGGGTGACTCATGTAGCCACCGAGGAGATGAAAATCAATTCCTGCTTCGGAGATGACAAACTGCCCTTGCGTGTGGCGTTAATCCGGGCTGATAAAAGCCAACCCGGAGTTGTTCACGCGGCCACGAGAGGGGGCTCACAAATCCTGGGAATGCCGCGGGGATTTGTCGAAATGACCAACATAAGTGTTTTAAATACAATTATTAGAAACAGCTGCTTGCTTCTTAACTAAAATTAGCTTATTTTGTCCCTTATTGAGCTTGTTTTTTTCCTGAAGTTTTTGGAAGGTGTTAACAGATGTAACTGTCAAGGCAACCATATTCAGGCTTCATTCGTGATCATTCTGTTTATTGTATTTTGGTTAAAATTAAGCCAAATTCTGGTCTTAGACAAGAAAAACATCCTGAAAAAACCTGAAGCGTCAAACATGCCAATAACTGTGCTCTGTCTCACTTAGCATATGCATGTAACCTTCCTTTCCCTAGAATTGCACTATACACAAAAACACAGGGGGCTATGTGCAAGGTTACCTGCATTCCTTTTGGCTCATATGGGGCTCCAGAGGAAGGACAAAACACAAAAGGTCCCAGTCCTTCTCTCCTGCAAATGTACTGCAAAACCACTGCCTGGAGAGCACACGAGGAAAAGGCTCTTACCAACAAACCCAGCCACCAATTTGTGGACAATAGAGGGATTTTATCCCCAGTCAGCAGGAGCTGCCCATGGGGAGATGACAGACTGGCCTCAGGACTGTGTGACATTGGAAACAGAACACAGCAGCAATGCAGCTTGTATCCCATGTTACATCACTCAAAGGAACTCCAGACCAACATATATTCTGTAAATTATAGCCAATGTTTAATCACATCATAGGAAATTGGAAAAAAACCCCAACCAACCAAAACCACACACGAAACTTTCCAAATAGCAGAGAGAGACTATGCAGCTGGCATGCTAAAGGGAATAATTTCTCATAATTACAACTTAAAACTGGGGAGGATTTTTTTGGTGTTCTTGGGGATCTTTTTCCTCCCTCTTTTATTTTTCATGTGCAAGTTAGCTGAATGTGTCTCCAACACCATATACATTTCTTGGGGGAGCTTAGAAAGGAAAAACACTTGAAGGAAAAGAGTGCAGTAATCTTCAACATTTCACATATGCATGAAGCTCTGGAGCTTTTTCAAAGGCGCTTTTTTTTTTAACTTAAGTCTCTAAAAGTCTCTAATTGGCTTCACCCTGAGATGATTCCCATCTCTGAGTCTGATGTATTTCCCTCCGTGGCAGTCCCAGTTTGCTCCTTGTTTGCAGTGCAGCTGAGGAGCTGGCTGGCTTTTGAGTGATTCCCAGCATGATGATCTTCCTCTAACGTCCTGTAAAGAAGGAACCCTCTTGCTGCCATAGGTCTATTTATTGAACAATCAGGAAGACGCCTTAAAAGCCTTTATTTCCTCTGGCTGCAGCTTCCACACAAATCAGCAGGCTCATTAAATAACAATTTGAATGATATACACTTGGGGTGTATTTCCCTCTATGCTGCCAAGCCAAAGAGATTCTAAACATGCCTTAGTTTGATGTGGCTGGTGGTTGAAATAGGATAAAGGAAGGTAGGGTTCCCACTGCCTGTCAGCAAAGGAAGAGAGGGAGTGTGTTCAGAGAGCTCAGCAAAGCTTGAAAAAGCTGCAGCTGAAAGAGAACTAAAGTCCCTCTAGTTCTTTCACATCCCAGTGCCTTGACCAATCCTTGTGCCCAGGCAGAAACCTGGGTTGTTCTTACAGCCCCTGAGACACGGTCACACTCACTAGAAATGGGGTGTCCCAGTGTCTAGGGACCAGAATAGCCCTTCCTTTTCCATACCTCATGTTGCCTTGGTGAAATCGTAGATACAGCTTTTTGCAGCCAGTTCCTGGGGCCCAAACCTCTCACTACATCCCCTACACCTGTATGGTGGCTTCACGTGCATGGTCCTTTAACTGCACCCCAAATTCATCCTGCCCATTAAGCAGGCCCCCATACAGTTTTCCCAATCAGATCTGAGGTCTCTACAGGCTGTGTTGGATATGCTTTCTGCAGTGGAATCTGTACTCCCTTTGCATGGACATTCCAATGAGACTGGATGACGTGGCATAGAGGATTCAGGTTGTTGTTTCTTTGTCACTCTGGATTGACTTCTGCTGACTAATGCCTAAGAAATTACACGAGCTTTTTACGAAGAAAAATGTGCCATATTGATGGAATTTTCAATCTTGTTCAAATGTCAGGCAATCTGCTTGCAGAAATTAGCGTTCTCATCTCTTGACTCCTCGACCTTAATAACCAACGTAAATATTGAACCAACCTTTTAAAACTGAGATTGCTCATTTAAATCCAATTGGAGAGCATGGTGATGGCAAGGACAAAAATGTCAAGGAAGTTAGGGGGCTGAGTTATATTTGCCAGACACGTTAGGCTTTGAAACCTGCCCATTTCCTGCCAATTACAAGTTTGGAGTTGTTTGTGGAGATCATTTGTATTGGCCTAGATGTTAGAGGCTGATATGAGCTTTTGTATTTCCTTGTGAAATGTGCCATTAGGATGGAACATGTTGTGCTCCTCTGTTTCTGGTTGCTAAGTACCCATTCTTCACAGCTGCACCTTGAGGCAGAAATTTAATAACCCTGTGATGTTTACTGTCTTTCCTACAGAGCTGAAAGATTTCTAGTAATAGGAAGGAATAAAGTCAAACAGTGCCTTAACCAGTTGGATAGAGGCATATTAAGGACAGGTTTTCCATTTGGAGTGATATGTATGTATAGAAATTAACTCATGTTGCCACACTTAGTTTAGGTTCTAGTATTAGTGTGATGCCTTGGGAAGTGCACTTTTGCAGACAAATGCTATACAAGAAGGAAAGGGTATGATAGAGGAAAAAAAGTAATTTTAAACTTAAAAATCACTATCTTTCCTGAAGTAATACCTTATATCTCTGAAGATAACTTGCCTTGAATCTTAAGACCTGGGAAAATATCAATGCTCTTATGTAGTAATATTTTTTTAAAAAATGAAAAACCAAAACAAAGCAGTCATCTCTCAAAAAGAAAGTCATACCATTCCTATTAAAATGAAGGGACCTGTGCTGTTGGATCTAAGGAAAGCCTAAAAGCCAGCTACAATTTATGTTCTGTTTCCTGTTATGAATTTTGTTGACCACAGCTGTGATGTTGTGGAATTTAGAGCTTTTACATTGATGGGGATTTGGCACATCAGAGCAGGAGGTATCTGCTGGTTGCTTGTGGAGATACAGAGAATATCTGTGTGCTAGACAAAACAGAAGCACCTAGGTGTAGGAGGTAAGGTGGGAACCTTATTTGTTGGATGAAATCTTTGCCTTGCTTGAGAAGATGTTGACAACTTTGATACCTTTTCCCATCCATGGCAGGGTGGTTGGAACAAGATTACTTTTAAGGTCCCTTACAACCCACATCATTCTATATTTCTATGAATCAGTGATTTCCTGGCTAGAAAATTCTAAAGGTTTACCTCTTTTTTGGACCTTCATGCCTTGCCCTTGTGTTTCTAGTGAGTTTAGCCAAGAAGCCTACTTGCAAAACTGTTGGAAATCCAGACATATTCAGATCTGGAGCTGTCCAAGGACATTCTAGTTTGAGCTTGCCTTTCCCTAGACTCTCATGTCTGAAAAAGCTGCAGTTTATTTCTCCCCTACATATTTGCAGGAACGGCTACTGCTAATCTTCCAAATAAAATTAAATTAGACCGAGTTTGCACATTTTGATTTGCCTCAAAAACAGCATGACAAAATAGTTCCCTAAAGGAAACAAGAGAGGGTTTTTGTTTTGTTTCTTAATATGAAACAAGGAACAAAGAACTTTCTTGCAATGCAGGGATCTGTAAAGGAAGAAGCCCACATTGCCAGAAGGAAGGAGGAAAATGCACTGCTCCAAAGAGAATGAGACAATTGTGCTTGATGAGCTGTGCATTACACATGATCGTCTTCAAGCAGAATCAGAAACCATGTGTGATATTTGAATTTCAGTGGAGTACTCTTCCTTTGTTTACCTCTCTTTTGTTTTTCCTCTCAGACCCCTCTCTCTCGTCTGAAAAGTCTGGGATTTTTTAAAGAAATCTAACAAAGAGTTCCCATTCCAGTTGTTATTGGGCACCTCAGATTTATGGGAAACTACATAGGAGCACTGTGTTCCTTCATTTTTGTGGATAATTAACTGCCTCAGCTATATTTGGACTTCTTTCAAACTGCAGAATTATTTACAAGAATGATAGATGATCATGTATTTTCAAAGAAAGCTTAACAATAATGTATATTTACTGGTAGCAGCTAAATTCTTAATTTCCTGGCTGGGTTAGCTGCAGTGTAGGAGCAAATTTTGCTATCCAGAGTGGGATATTGTGGTGAGCATGCAGCTTGTCAGCAGCCCTCCATGAAGGGGCTGTGTTCAGTACTCAATATGTTTTCTAAGAACCCCTTCCTAGGGAAGACTAAAAAAAGGCTTATCAAAGCCTCTGTCTCAGAGGAGGGGAAATTCATGGTGTCTTTCCTCTCACTGAGCAAGTTCTTAATCTTGGGAAATCTTTGCAAGAATTTATGATAACTTGAAATGGTCCCGCTTTGGGTGATTTGGTGAGATATAAAATATCTCAAAATAGGTTGAGCACTTCCTTTCCCCTGAAACAGTGTCTAAGCTTTAGCTGGAGATGAGATAATAATTAAGGTGATCTTTCCCGCTCCAGCAATCAAAGCAGCTTTTCAAGCCCTTTTTTAAAATATTGTCTGCAAACCTCTTTAAAACTCATAAACACATCAAAGAGTTAAAAATAACTACTGTTATTTCCCTATTGCTTTTTCTCCAGAGCTTTGAATTGCATCCTCTAATCTCCCGAATCTCTGCTCACAAACCCTTCCCACAAATGTCCCTTTCACTCTGGTAAAAAACACAATCTACTGCTTTACCAACATATCCTCACACCTTGCTGTCGATTAGCTCATCTTCATTATAATATCTTTAACTGGAATTTGCAGCTGATCTTTGAGGCTTCCCAGTGGAATCAACGACTTTTTCCTGTCAAAATAAATTGTTTCCCAGAAGCTTCCTTCACTTGCTGGGAATTCAATGCCCCCAAAAGTGGAACTGATTTATTAATTAATTTCTTTGCAATTTTGTTTGTAGTTTTTTTCCAAGGCGATCTCTGTTGCTTAATTTATAGAAGCAAATGGCAAGCAGGGAGGACCTGTTGTTTATTCTCTGGGTGTGTACATCTGCAGCTGGGAAGAATGAGCAGATGTGTGAGTCCAAGAAGCTCATGTTGCCTTAGGCCACTCTTGAATTTCAGCATGGGCCCAGGCCAGGGGTTAGAAACTGGGAAGAAGGGAGAAGTAATTTCAGCTGAATAACTCTTTTATCTTCTCTCTGTTTACCTAACTACTGTGCAAAAGCCAGGCAAATCTACCTTATAATCCTCTCTTGAGAGAGATGCAAAGAATAAAGATGGGTGTCAGGTTGTGAAGAAAAAGAGCAGTGACTTGGAACAATCCAACAGTGTTTGCCCACTCTGAACAGCAGAGATAAGAACAAAGGCGATAAAGAAACCCAAATCCCACATCAACAGCACAATATTAGAAGAGTGATTAAGACTGTGGACCTAAGGGAATGTAGGTTTCAATAATGAAAGCGGAGTACCTGAGTTTTAGGTTACCTGGGGAAACAGGCAGGTCAGCCTGACCTGTGCAGGCATTGCTGGAGCAAAGTGGCACAGACTGATCCCATCCTGATCCCATCCTGATCCCATCCTGGTCCTATCCTGATCCCATCCTGATCCCATCCTGATCCCATCCTGGTCCCATCCTGGTCCCATCCTGATCTCATCCTGGTCCCATCCTGATCTCATCCTGATCCCGGTCCCATCCTGATCCCATCCTGATCC
>VZUA01019195.1:0-11686 GCA_013401035.1 Horornis vulcanius | reverse complement strand
GCCGAGAGCTGCCGCAGGGCCGCGGGGGGCAGCTCGGGGCCCAGCACGCACAGGTAGCCCAGCGCCAGGGCCAGCAGGCCCACGCACACCGACCGCTGCCACATCGCGCCGGCCGCGCTCCGCCGCTCCTCCTCCTCCCCCACCGCCGCGGCTGAGGCGGGGCGCCGCCGGCGGGGGCCTCCTTACGCCGCCTCCGTAGCGCCCCGCCCCCGCCGGCCGCCGGATGGCGCAAAGCTCTTCGTGAATGCCGGCGCGCCGCTCCTCCTGCGCAACCTGCGTGCGGCCCGGCCGTGCGGTTGCGCCACCTGCGTAAATCGGTATGGGAATAGTGCTGCCCCTGCGTAACTTGCGTGCGGCCCGGCCATGCCGCTGCGTCACCTGCGTAACTCGGCACGGGAATAGCGTAGGCGGCGGGGGGCGGCGCGTCGTGAGGGGAGATGGAGGGTGGAGGCTCCCTCACGGCCCCGCCGGACCCTCAGGCAGCAGGGGCAAAAGGCCCGTGGTGAGCACTGCCCTGGTGCCGGGACCTTCAGTAGCGCTGAGCTGATGTCCGGCTGGGCATCGTGCTTGTCCTCTCCTATGTACGTGGTACTGCTGCTCTATGCCCTCCCCGGGGTTCCTCCTCACGGTGCCGTTATTTCTTTGTTCCCCAACACCTTTGTGGGCCTGTGTTGTATTTCCACTCTGCCCCAACAGCAGTGTCTGAAGACCCACAGCTCGTCTGCCCTGCCTCACACCAAAGTTTCTCGAAAGGCTCACATCCATCACTCCAGTCACTGTCCGAAGCTAATAACTAACCCTAGTATGCGATTTTTTTTTTTTTTTAATTTATTTTGTGGGAAAAGTTCCTGGTCTCGCCCTCTTCCATGCCTTCCCCAGGGTGAGGTGGCCTCATTAGACCTGCCCACGCCCCTGAGGCCGCCTGTGCTGGGAGCCGGCCTGGGAACGCCCTTTGCTGCCTGGTGCATCCATCACAGGCGTGCACTAGTGGGCAAGAAGGGAGGTTTCTCTTTTTTATGAAAGGGAATTTTTCTGGGATTCTTTATAAATCGCAGGAACGTTCGCTCAGAGGCTTCTGACAAAATTTGCAAGAGTTTGACAACTGTGTGCCACAGCGCGTTGGCTGAGGCAGCCGATAATTTCCTTATTCAGTTCTATATTGTGAGTGATTGTCACTTCCTCAGACTCTGACAAAGCAAGCAGGAAAGGAGATAGATTAGTAGAAGGCTTTTTGCTGATTTTCCTTTCTTTTTAAGATGGTGTTTAGTCAGCAGCCATCATCGTGGATTCGTGTCTGGCCCTCAGGACTCATTGGCTGCCCAGTGGTTCCCTTTCTTCCTAGGCATTGCCATTAGGACCTCCTAATTTATTTATGTATTCTCCTCCTCTGAAATTATTCCCCAGAGCTTTGAGGGGGCAAAGATGGGCAGGCCAGGTGGATGATGGAGGCTGGAATTGCTGGTGAAGGAGAGTGAGGAAAAACCCTCCTCACCCTGACAGCTGACGGTGACCAGGGACACTGACTGAGTTTGTGAACCTAAAGCGATAATGTAAATGATCTTTAAAAACAGGATCATGAAGACGAACTAGAGGCCTTTCTGCCTTCCCTGTTCTTCAACAGATCCTTCAAACAGTTTTTTATCCTCGAATACCTTCCTGCCATGGCAGCCCTTCACAGAGTGATCATCTTCTCCTCTCATACCCTGTTCAGCCCACCAGAGTTGCTCTGCCAATGTGTAACCCCCCTTTTCCTTTGCTCAGGTGGTCTTTGGGTTTTGTCAGTAGCTTTTTCATTTGAACAGATTTAATCATTTCCCCTTCAGTGCTTTTCTGGCTGCTGTTTAATCTGTCTGTGTTTATGAAATCTTGCTGGTTTCACACTCCCTGGGGGAGAGGCCTTGGGATGCTCTTATGGTTACAAACAGCCCTCTAGCTCAGGCAGGAAGAGAGAACAGAGTACATACCTCCCCAAAAACCCTGCTGCAATGAGGGCTTCACCTGTGGGACCAGGGGTATTTATAGCCTTGTCACAGAACATCATAATTAGATGTGCCCATGGGGCAGCCTCAGCCCAGAGCGTTGGCACTGCTGGGGACACCATTATTAGTCCCATGTCAGGGTGTGGCTGTGAGCAGCAATCTGACACAGCAATACTTTGGGGAATTAAGGCACAATTCTGCTTTGGGGTGATTAGTTTGTCACCTGATGCTGATGCAGTTGTTGCTCTGAAAACTGAAGTTGTTTGGTTTTTTTTCACTACAGATGCAGTTTCCACATCAATGGAAGCTGCTGAGGAGGAGCCAACTCAGTTTGATCTCTGGTGTTCAGCCCCCATGGACAGTTCTGGCAGTGCACTGGAACAAGGCTGCCAAGATAATGGTAAGATCAATTTTACATTCTGCCAACAAAAATAAGAGGTTTATGAAAAGATAAGTTCCCTCAGAGAATCTATTGAATTAAAGAGCTGAACACCCATTTCTTGGTCAACATTTATTTTTTAAGCCAATGGAGCTCTAGATTTGCCTCAAACAGCAAAAATTAGAGGAGAAATTGTCAGGTGAGAACTGAAGCCCAGCTCCTTATTGCCTGCCCTTGAGTCACCCCATGAATTTCAGTTAGAGGTAACAGAGAGAACACAGGGCTGTTGGATTCATATGAGCTAACTCAGACTGAATATAAAAGGTATTGATTAAATACCTGTTTAATTATGGAAATAGCAAGCTGATTGCCTCTGGGTCACTGCTGTGTGTCATTTCAGAGTTGAAACTGATCTCAATGAATTTTCACTGGGATACTTTTATTAAAAGTATGGGAAGAGAAGGATAAGATTTAAGAGATTTTTTTAGAACGGAAAGAGTTAAAATTTAATGTGCACAGTTTTCCTTCGTTTCTTTTTCCCGGTGTTATGAAGTCCTTGTATGAGAAATCTTTTTCTTGATTTTTTTTGGTATAAGCTGCTTGTGACTTGGGGGGTGGTAGAGGGACAGAGGTTTTAATCAGTGTTCAGTTATTGGAAATGGAACTTGTTCCCTTTAGAAAAGAAAAGAGAAAGGGTGAAAAAAAAGAGAAAAGGTGGAAAAAAACCCCTTTTCTGCAGGAAGCAGACAAAGGATGTGATTCTTGCTTGTTTGAAGATTAGCTATGGAGAGTTGCACAGTGGCACCTGTTCTCAGGCCACTCAGAGCTGACAGACCTGTATGTGTGAGCTTTTGACCTCACTGAATTTGCTTTTCAGATCACGGGCTTTGTTTGGAGAAATGAGAATTGCCAGACCCTCATTAGGCAGGAGGCAAGAGGGAAGGGAACGAGGGTGGGCACAGGGAGGAAACAGCAGGGAGGGGTGAAAGCCAAAGCTTCTTGTTTCCAAAGGAGATCTGGAAAACTGTTTTTCTTACTTTGAATTCACAAGCTTGAAGCAATTGTCTTTACTCCTTATTAAGTTGAGTTTCCATATTCAAATGAGCTCATTCCCTTTGACCTGCTTTGGCCAGTTAAACTCTAGGCTAGTGCACAATGCAGGGAGGGGAGGAGCCTTCCCAAAGTATGAATTCCTTTATTGTTCGGATCAGTCATGTGTGCCTGCAGTGCCTGGGATGGAATCTCTAGCTGGAGCCAATGAACACTGGGCAGGACCCAGAGCACGATTTGGATGGCAGGTCCTTGCAGCTCCCTTAGCTCCTGTCCTGTCCAACACTCCCAGAGGATTGTCCCTTATCTCTGCCTTCCCCAGGCACCCTGGAGTCACTCACTCGGGTTTGGTGTGTCCAGCTCACTCATCTCTGTGTCATCATACCTTGCTGTCAGCCTGCCTTTGCTCACAGGCCTCATTTAATCCGAGCTGGGCACTTTTTCCAGAACCATACATCCCTTCAGGGATGGAATTAGTGCCTACCTGTGACATTCCATGGGAGCCAACAGCAGATCATGTGGGGTGGGGTGGTTGCTACTGGTGTGGCTTCACTGGTGGAGGAGAAGAAAAAAATTGAAGGAAGGCTTTTTTGGATGGATCCTAATAAAGGTGTGGAAAATTCACAAAGTTTCTGCTGAGCCATGCAGATGAGCAGAGGAGCTCTAATTAAAATACAGACTCTGTGTTGTTCTCAGAAACTGGGCAACATTCCCCATCTGAGCTCTGCCAGCAGATCTCAGTCCTGGACTTCAGCACCCACTGCTGCTCTGCTCTGTGAGACACCCACTCAGCTTGGCCAGCACAGCTCCATCTCTATCGGAAACATCTTGTGCTGTTCCAATTCTGGGCCCTTTTGGAGCAGGAAAATGCCATCTCTCTACTAAATTGTGCCAAATTGCTTGGTTTTGGCTGCAGTACTCATTCTCACTTGTCACCTAATGGGGTACCTGGGGACTTCCATCTACACTGTCAGCAACAGAGGAAGGCTCATGTGCATGCCCAGCCCCCTGCTAGGCCCCTGATTATATAGTGATGTGTTAATAACAAACACTCTTTCATGTCTTGGCAGTTGCAAACCTCTCCTCAGTAGTGCAGCGCTTCAGAAGCAGAATCGCCCGGGAAATATGCAAGTCCCAGTTTTAAATAATTAGTATCAGCTTCTCTGGCAACTTTGTTCCCAGAATGAGAGTTGGGAAGAGTCTGAAGCTGCCAGATGCCACTTATGTGGATGTTCTGCAGAATCTGAGCCATGCTGGAGATGTTGGCTGTTGCAGAAGTGTTTCTGCACAGAGAATCTCTTTGCCTTCCTCCCAGGTTATGAACCTACCTTCCTTGGAGACCTTTCCACCTCCCAGTTTTTGAGAGCTCAGCAGTGGGAGGCAGAACTGTTTCCATCTTGCCTGAGACACCAGGGCTGGGGCTGGCATCATCCATGTTCAAATTTATGCATTTCTTTCAATTGGAGCCAAATAGCTGGATTTTGCAGTGCTGATTGCTCACATGCTGTGGTGACCAGCCTGGCTTCCAGAATATCCACAGGAATTGGAGCAGGCCTGAGCCACCACCTGTGCTGGTGAACACCCTGAGCAATCAGAGGTGGTGGCAGTGACTGCTGAGCTGCTTGTTTCTGGAGCAAATGGTTCAGATCAATAAAGACGGAACAACTAAAATTTGTGTGAAGAAGACAGGTTAGGAAATTATTCTCAGGAAGTGAGAAGCTTTGGTAGGAAGGTGTTTTGACTGCATTTCCAGTCTTGCTCCTGTGAGACTCCAGCTGCAGCAGTGTCAGGAGCTGAAATCTGCAGCGAAACCCCCGTTTATCTGTCAGGTGTGGCCCTGTGTGGGATATGGGGTTGTAATTGTTGGAGTTTTAAGGCTTATGTTCACCAGAAGTCCCTGTGGCAAGGCACAGCTGCAGGCTGGATGGTTGGAAGTTGGTTGAGGGGTAAGAGAGAGTTAAGACTTGTGGACAGCAGCTGAGCAGCCAGTGGGTGCCCTTCCTCTGTTAAGTTTTGTTTAGTCTGGTTGAGATTAAAGGTATAAAAGGGGGGGGGGGTGGGTTTCTACAATAAGGTAATCTCCTTTGGATACATAAGGGGGTCCATGTCTCTTTGTTCCCCATTGCTACAGCCCTGCAAACATGAGAGTGATTAGATGTGTTAGAGGTGTGTTCTGTGTTGTTCAGAAGAAAGGATGGGTGTATGAGCAGAGCAATGCTTGAAGTGTTTTCATGTATTCTCAACTTGGCAAGGTAGAAGATCGATGACAGATGCTCAGTCTTATCTCTGGGAAGGAGCTCTGAAATCCAAACTCAAATTATTCTGCAGTCCCCTACATCCATCCAATTTGCATACCTACTGGTGAATGTTCCGTGGGTTGTATCTCATTGTAAATACTTTGGATTCCATATTATGGTTGTTATAATTTATGTTCACATCATTTCAGCACTAACAGCAGTGCCAGCGTTGTTGGGAGAGAATGTGCCTTGAAATGTTTGGTGCCTACTGAACCTGACCTAATTCCTGTAATACAAAGGCCGTTGCTAAAACCTCATCATGTACCTCAAACTAACAAACTGGTGTAGTACAACCCCGCCAGCATAATTACATGCCAAAAGGGCAACCTTTATTTCTGTTACTGTTGTAGAAAACTCCCAAAAGCTGGATCCTTGAGAAGCCCTTGATTTGCAGCCTTTAAGGCTGCAGTTGAAGCCCTTTCTGTGGCAGAGGACTATGGAAGAAGGATTTAGGCAGGCCTGGAGAGGTGAGAATAGAGAAGCCAAGTGTTTGCCGTGCTGTAGAGTCTGTCAGCTTGCAGAGCTGGGTGTGGGGGCTTCTGAGGGCACTTTGCAAGGGACAGGACTGCCTCAGGTCAGATTCTGTGAGCAGGGGAGAAGGAAAAGAGAGGGCCCAGAGCCCCGCAGTTTCATCAGCAAAAATACCCTTGAGCTATCAGCATGAATATAATCTGTTTCTGTTCCTGCCTTGGTGTGTCCCATGCATGTCTGGAATAGCCAGTCTGTGTCACGGGCACGGGGATGTGTCCGTGGGGAGTGGTTCTCTCCCACTGGCTCAGCTGCCATTTTGCCACTCCAGTCACCCACAGCATGCGGGAGAGTCGCTCCGGGTGAAGACAGCGTGAGGTGACATCAGCTGCTCATGCTTGGGGATCCTGCCTTACAGATCATGTCACTTCCCACAGAACAGTGCCAGGGCCACCTCTGCTCCACCCTGCTGATCCCTGTCTCTTCCTTAGCATCTTCAGGCTGTGCTAGAGCTGCAGGAAGTGCAGAATGTGCAGTCAGGTGCACAGTCCTGCTCTCTCGGGGGCGGCTGATCTGGATAGGATGTGCCTTATGCAATAGTGTCAGCTGGGTGTATTTTAACATGCCAGCTGAAGCCCTGAATCAGACTTTGCAGGGAATGTGTGTATTGGTCTTCTGAGAGGCAGTTGTTTGAGAATGTCACCTCTGAGACTGCCAAATCTACTTGTGTATTTCATAGTTCATACTGTAAACTGCTCACACACCCCCCTGGGTTGTGTGTTAACAGACACAGCTCATAAATAGCAGTGCCTGGCAAAGCTGTCGGCTCTAGATCTGTCCACAGAGCTTTGGGCCACAGAATTTGCTGTGACAAAGATGTGCCTGGTATTTTCCTTCTGTGTGAATACAGGAAGCATAGGATATGGAGTGCTTGGTGTTAAATGAAACCAAAGGTAGTGATTGTGGCTGCACACAGAACCAGATTTGTTTAAGTTGGTAAAAGAGATCTCTAACCTCTTCCATAAAGAGACAACAATCAGAAAACAGAAACATGGTTGACAAAAGTGATGCACAGTCAGAACACTCAGAAAATGTTTTATAAAATAAAGAGGGGATGGAGGAGCAAAGGGGTGCTAAAACTGGTTGTGTGGTGAAGGGCTTTAAAAGGTTTCAAAGTAAGTATCTTATGATCTTGACATAAAGCTGTAAGACACTGGAAAACCACAGAAATCCAGAACACAATAGGTCCTTTTATAAGTATTTGAAGTCTGTTTTTTCTTATGTGTGTGTATAGATATTGCCGAGGCTTTGTGAGCATGAAATTCCTTTTTCCTTTGTAGTTCTGTGGCACTTATAAGTCTTGTGAGAATGTCTTGCCTCTAGGCTGGGCATCACACATGACAAGGAGAAGTACTAACCAAAAGAGATCAAAGGGAAGCCCAGGTAGATTCCCAGGGAAATTGCTGGGTGATCAACCAGCTCAAGCTCCAGAGACTGCCTTTTGCAAGTGTGCATGTGATTTACTCTGTCTCCATTCTGTGAGCTGAGCCTGTGCTTTGTTAGTGCTGCAGGATTGAGTGCTTCCCTGCAGCATCCTCAGGCTGGCTGGGGTGAGGGGGATGGTTGATCCCCCTGCCTCAGAGCACAGCACATCTCCAGTAGACATGGCTGTTGGGCACTGATGGAAGACAAGGGGAGAAGAGAGAAGGCACTGAAAGCCTCTCCAGGGTGGACATACTGAGAAAGACTCTTCCTCCTTCATATTCACAAAAGTACAGAAGAAAACAAACTGATGCTTCTCTACTTCTGCTGCTCTCTGGATTTCAGAGATGACTGTTGTGACAATTCCCTTCTCAGAAGTGGCCAAGACAAAACGTCACTTTATTCCTTCCCCTTTTCCTCTAGCTGAAACATCCCGCTGCAGAAGACCTCAGCAGCAAGTCACTACTCCATCTGCTGTCTGGAGGAGGCCATTCATCTCCAAAGGGAGCCTTTTCAGTGACTTTCTCCTGAGGAGTCAGCTGCTGACAGAACACTCTCCTCAGCCAAACTCAGGCTTACAAGGACAGTTTTGGTTGCTCGTTAACCTCAAAAACTATATAGTATAAAAATAACCAGGAAAGAACAATCTGTTGAGCTGGACCAGCTTCTCTACAAGGAAGAGTTGACTGAAAAGGAACCCTTCAGCTCCAGAGCAGTGCTGTAGAGGACTGTGAAGTCCTCCATATGTAGAGGGTGAGTAGGGAGGAATGGCTTTCCCTTTTCCAGGTATCTCACTGTTCCAGAGGTGGGATAGTGGCCTGTGGGAGTCTGCACATGCTGTGACTCTCTTGTGGCTCGCTCTGGAGGGGAGAGGTGTTACTGAGGTTTTCACTTCAAGTGGACAGCTAAGGTGCCAAATATAGAGGTGTGTGAGGAAGCCTTTCCCAAACAAAGCTCCCTTACAGGAAAAGAGCTGATAATCTTTGGAGTCTGCTACAGATTTAGCACCCAGCTGGCAGCTGGAGGTAAGAAAGACAGGTCTGGGCAACTGCACAGGACACAGGGCTGGGAAAGGGCACAGCTATGCCCTGAGCACCTGATGAGCAGGCTTTGGGATTATCCAAGGAACTGTGCTACCAGATGAGGAGCAGAAGCCCGTGGACAGCTGGATTTTCAGCCTGTTCCTGTCTCAGTCGAGACACAGGTGCTGAGATGCTTCTCACTGCTGGACTCTTGAGCTTTCAGCTGGGCACCTATCCAGCTATCCATCACTCCTTGGATCTGGTCCATGGGAAACCAAATGTGATCCGAGGGTTGCTACTGTGGTGGAGATATCAAACAGACACCTGGCATTTAATACAAACTGAGGGAAAGCAGGGCTGAAAATAGAACTGGGTGGTGCCTTTAGTGCTTTGAGTCTATGCTGGGGCTTCTGCCTGGGGTCATGGCCCTGTGGATCAGCTCAAGGCAGAAGCAGCTGTTTGGGTCTAACTGTAGAAAAATTGATGTGGGGCAGCTCAGAACCTCAGGTGAATTGGAATCCAGTGCAGGGATTTTCTTTTTTCCCTGGGATTTGATCACGTGAGGAACAATGGAGTGAGCGCTTCCGCACTTTGTGGTACGACTGACAGATAGTGCAGAGGAGGTGAGACTAGCTTTGTTTTCAGCTGTGAAACCCAGGAGGGGATATGTTCTTTGTGAATTAATTAATCTGGAGAAAAGGCAGTTTAACTATTCGACAAAAGATTCATTTCCACCCACTTCCCAGCTGGCAGCTTAGCCATGGACTGTCAGATTTCCATCAGCCTCCAACGTTCTGACTGAAATAGCAATTTTTACTTGGCAGGCCAGGGAGTAACAGCTGTGAGCCCTGTGCTGCTCGTGGGTAACAGGTAAGGGAAGTGGGACAAGGTTCTGCCCTGCTCCAGGCAGAGCTGGTTGGTGCTGCATGGCCCGTTCAGCAGATGCCATGAGCAAGAGCTGAACTTGAATCCCTCTGAGCAGGGATTTAGGTTCATTTCCTAGGCTAGCAGATTTCAGGGATTCTTCCCTTGACCTTATTGTGAAATGGGGGGAGTGACACCATCCTTCAACCCAAGGGAAGCATTTTTCGTGTGGGTTATTCAGTGTCTCAGCAGCACAGCAATCAGGGAGAAGTGGGAGTCAGTGCAGTGCCCAGTGACAATCTCAGACGGGCACAGAAGCTTCTTCAGGACAGAAGCTGAGGCAAATCATAATCACAAAGCCATCAGTCTGCTAAGAAGAGCTGGAGGAGTAAACCCCAGAAGAAATCCTAGTTTGTAATAGCACACAGCAGATACCTGCTGGATTCCTGAGGCTGGGACTCAGCCCAGGAAAGCTGTGTGCTGCCAGTTCAGAGGCTGTTGGGATGTATAAACTCCAGCTTCCTTCCAAATACTTGCAAGCCTTGAGTTGGCCCTACCAAAGAGAACTGTTAGGGAGACATTTACATCCATGTGACACACCCACAGCAGGTCTTATCCCGCAGTGATAGAGTTGACCCTGTCACCTGTTGCCAGTAAACGGAGTGCCAGCAGAGCAGTGGCTTTCCTGTGCATGTCACTGCTATCAAGAGAGCGAAGATGTCTCTAAATAGCACAGGAATGTTTAGCAATTGTGGTCTCATGTGGAAAGTTCAAGCTGTATTTCAAGGACAGAAGGTCTTTTGAGAAGGAAGAGATCAAATCCCCAAGGAGTGGTTGTAAAATGCCACTGTGAGTGCCCCCCAAATGCCTTCGGCACATTCTGCTCAAGTGACACGCTGCAGCTTGTGTCTGTGTGATGAGAAAAGGACACAAGGGTACAGAGTTGGGACCATGAGCAACCTTACACATCATAAATACCACAAGGTAGTGGCAAAACGAGATCTTTATTCTGCGTAAAAGAAAACACAGAAAAAGAGGGCATCAGCCAAACTCTGGGTGCAGTTAGCAGGATCCTGAGAACAAACTGCTAGACACATTTACAGTTGTGAATATTTTCTGCTCTGTCAAGATTGAGGGCTCCTGAGAAGTCAGTGTCTGCAGAGATTTAAACAAATAAGCTACTGCAGCCCCTCTAAAGATTGACCTGGGAGTTGCACAGTGGGAGACTCAGCTGAGGTGTTTTCTGGGAAGGGGAAGGAGTTGAAAGGACAAAGCAAGGAGAAGGACCTATGTATCCCAGACAAGACTGACCTAAGCCCAGTGAATCTAAATCTGTTCATCCCTCAGCTGCTTAAAAGCAGAAAATGCTTTTTAAAATTCCTTTTGTCAGTTCTGGCATTTTGATTTTCATCTGCAATGTCACCCTGGAGGCATAAACTACAGACTCCAGTCCCTGCAAAGCTCGGCTCTGCAAGTGTCCTCACATTACTGGGATTCACTTCTTTGCTGGAGTAACAGGTGGTGCGAGCTTGGGAGGGAGCTGTGGGCAGTGCAGTGGGAGAGGTGGGTTTGGAACCTGCCCAGGGCAAAGGGAGTGAGGAGATGTGAGCACTGGCAGGGCTTCAGCCAGGAGAGCTCTGTCAGGACAGTGTCAATGTCACCCTCCTGAGGTTAATGCCGTGGTGGTGCCAGTCCAGCAGCTGGGATGACCACAAATGGAGTGCAGACAGTGAACAGAGGAGAGCCTTGGGGCTGCCAGAGCTGGACATGGCACCTGGCACAATGTTTGATCTCAGGGTGAGTGTCTGTGTTCAGTGATGGAGTCAGGGGCATGCGGACCTTGCCCATGTCTGCTTTGGCTTCAGTCTGTTCCCTACCTAGAGCACCAAAAGGGGAATTTCCTCACTTTGGTGTCTGCATGCCCTGAAGCTGGTGCTCTCAGTGTTACCCCAGCCAGCAGTGGTGGAAGACCCAAGACAAAGGAGAGAAGTGCTAAGAAAAACCAAATCCTCTATCACCAGTGCACATGGAACTACCACCAAGAGGTCCTGCCAGTGTTACAGTGCTCTTTGTGGACATGTGGGACCCAGCGGAATCCCTTGAGCAGGTAAATTCTCACTCTTTTCCCTGAGACCAAAAATACAC